>CM047879.1:2581482-2892477 GCA_026212405.1 Petrea volubilis
ATATGATTAAAAAATACAATATTTGAAGTTGAACTAAAGCTATAAACATGTTGACAAGGACTGCTTATAATACAGTACCACCCCATTTAATTACTCAATAATTATATAATGATAAGTACTTTGATTAGTGGAATAACTCAATTATTAAAGGTGCTAAATATGATTAATCTTTGTCGCAGTCCAAACCGCATCATTTATCTTTCCCTAACTTTGATAATCTTTTTCCTGACTTAAAAATGATTAATATTTAAACTAATATAAGACTTGGTCGAGTTCTTGAATTTAAAATTAAGTGTTAATATGAAATTCATGCCACTTGCTTTATAATCTATCTATGGCCAAAAAAATAATCAAACTTATATACTATAATTCATAATATCATTATGTCCAAATACAGCAGCCAAATAAAAATTTTAAAGAATTGAAGTGGGAGGCGCAATCAAAGAACGCCCATGTGATATGATTAAGTTGTTCAATAAAACTAATCACCATAAAATAATAAATATAATAAATAAATAATAATCTTCAAAACTGAAATTATGGTGGCATGCAGACTTCAATTCAAGGAACTGACTTTGAGCATAATAAAGTTACAAAGAATTGGCGCTAAATAGAAGATCCCACAATGCATAGCACTTTCTTAGGCAGTTGCTTCAACTAACAAAGAACTGACTTAGAAATATCCCACATTTCTAGCAAGTTTCTTATAAAAACCCCTAACTTTATTTACAATTTGGGCCCCTTAAAAATAAAAAATACTAAAAAGCCCCCCAAATAAAGAAGAACTAAAAAAACCCCATTGAAATATTACTCATAGCAAAATAAATTTTAAAGTGATAGGAATCAATCCCAGGTTGAGGAGAAGAGAAGAACTTAAGCTTGCTTCCTGAACCATTCAGCACACTCAGTTTATATTCTATGGTGTTGATAGTACCTAATAAAATATACTCTTAATGTTATTTAAGTTTAATTTTTTAATATATCGATAAATAATAAACTAAATTATTATTTAAGTTTAATTTTTAATATATCGATAAAATAATAAAATACACTAATTATTTTTTTTTTATATAAAGGGACAAAACTTGAATTTTTGTACGTATATATTAAAAAAATTTTTAATTATTTATATGTGAAACGGTGATTAATTTTTTTTTTTCAATATATGGATAAATTTTTCTTCTCATCAACCGAATTTAATTCCCATTACTTACAAACTTTATTTTGTTGTGAGTATATTTCAAAAGGAGATTTTTTTTAGGCTATTTTTTTCATTGGGGGTGCTTTTTAGTATTTTTCTATTTTAAGGGGGTAATTATAATAAAATTACAGTTTGCATGGAAAAAACTACGGAATGACGAAATGAGTAATGGATTGTAATTTTTATGGTCCAAAATTGAAAACGTCTAAACGTGAAGAACCAAAATTGACAAAGGGTCAAATGGAATTAACCTTATGTTCAAATATAAGTTTGGCAAGAACTTTTCTAACTTGTGGATGTTCTAACAGCAAAAGATGGGTAAACACCCAACCACCAACTAAGACGCAAGACAAGAATTTTGAATCGCATAATTGCATAATAAGTGCTAGCAGCTTGGAAAAGGAAAACCACAAATTAAACCAAGAGATTCAAAGAAAATTGATATCATCGCGCATAGAAATTGGCTTCAAATACAAGAAAACCCGCAAGGTTTGGCCTGTTTTTGCAAAACTTTCTGCCTGTATAAAAAAGTACAATCCCCTCCTGCTATTAGGAGGTATTTGTGATATATAGCCAAACATTTATAAGGATTTTTGAAATTTTCAAGCCACTGGGAGTTTTGTAAAAACAAGCCAAACCTTGGGGGTGTTTCCACAATTAACCCCAAAAACCTTAGTTCTCGACTATATTAGCTTCCGTGCATAGTTTATTTTTTTGATGCAATCCATTTAGAACACCCCATACCAATCGGAACGCCACACACTCAGGGAACCCAAGACCTAAATGGTGTGAAGTTCAAACCCCCACCGTATTAGCTTCCGTGTATAGTTTAGGACTATGTATTTTGATAGTTAAATCAAGAAAAATCACAATACACAGTACATGCACAGGTAATAGTTTCTTCAAACAATACCAATCACGAGAAACTCAATATATTAGAAGCTTCCAACAGATCTATGCAAATACAGAAACGACGAGCACACATCAGATAATTTCAAACTAACTTTAGAACTACCAATGGCACAAAGACAACATATGTTTAGAAGACAAGATTTTGTTTCAGTGGATACATTTCTAGAAAGTAGCCCACATAGATAGACATAATAAGCATATGATAATTAAGCCAGAAAAGTTTACAACATAGTCACATAAGAGGTTAAAACACATTGACGAGATTTCAAGGCATAAACAGTGAGTTAAAACCTTTCACAGCCTGTGCTCGGCTGAATGTGAAATTACTAAAGTACCCTCAACAACTCCAAGCCGAAACGGACAAGAGCTCACAACGTTGCCAGCACAGCAAGAGCGAAGCGTGCTGCCTCTCCACACGAAATCCTCTAACTTGCATTCTCCTCAACATGCATTCAGCCTGAATTTCACCAAAGTTACTAATAGGTAGCGGTGAATAACCCACAGAGGCAAACAAGTTTCTCCAGGTTGGCATTACATCAGGGTACATCAGCCTCCCCAAAACGGTGCTTTCAATCCTAGGCTGGAAAAGAAACTTCTCGATTTTGTCAAAAGCATCACAACTCACGTTAGCAGCATCAACAGAACCTAATAAAGCCTCATAGTACTCAAGAGTATGAAGAATATGATGTGAGAAAGGCAGATCAATCCGCTCACACCCACAGCCCAGTGAGACCATGATTTTCGGCCTGAGTTTCTTTATAAGACAAAGAAACGAAGGAAGCACAGAGAGATAACCCATGAAGGACCAAACAGGAAAATTCACAGCAATGGTCTCATTCTTGGATGTCCTCAAGGAGGAAACCGAGTTACAATTTGGGTCAAAAGAGTCAATATTCACCACCTCGAGCTCAAAATGTATTCCTAGTTCATTAGCAAAACGTGTCAAATTTTCATGCATAAGGCTAATCTCGAGCGAATGGTGAGTAGAAGGAGAAGCAAAGGCAGTAATCTTGACAGATGTTACCACCTCTCTGTTCAATTCTTGCAGAAAAGAAGACCAATGAGCACCAAAACCGATATCGAAATCTATTATATGAATTTGTTGGGTTTCACCGAGGGCTTCAAGAATGATCTGATCAGCAGTAAAATTCATGAACTGGATAACGGGAGAAACCTCAGAGAATAGCTTATAAGCACACATCTTGAACATACCATCAAACGGTGCTGGAATTTTCGGTGGCAACATCGTGATAGCCAATTCCAAAGCCTCCTTAACATAGAAAGCAGACCTTAAAAAGGCCTTCCTTCTAACTAATGGAGCCACAACATGATTGAGCCGCGCCAATATCGCTTGTGCGTTAGAGAGATTTCCAGCCTGTATCGATTCAGCTGCCTTGTAAACCTGGTCATATACAACTTGTTTCTGTTGCTGCTGAAGATGAAGATGAAGATGAATATTGTTCACACCCATAAGCTCACTGCAGCCTCCGGTTGGTTCAATCTTGGGCACCACCAACGGCATCTCATGAAGTTGAGGTTGCTGCATTTGGGGCAAATTGTCACGGACTTGTTCATCTAACAAGCCCACTTGCGGCCTTAGCTCACTGACCGCCACTCCTCGCAGTGCTAAATGTTGTTGCTGTTTTACGGGCGAAAGCTGATGACCCGGGTCACAAAACGGAACTTTAATGCTCACAGAGCCAAAATTTGAAGTCACATTGCCCACACTCTGAGGGTGAACCTGGTTTTGCTGCTCTCGCTCAGTTCCAAAAATAAAGGATTTAAGTTTGTCACTTTTAGGTTTGCAGCATTTCGAACCAAACAGGGTCTAGAGTCTGGCCTAAAGGGTCAAACTCTTCTTGAAAAGCCACATAAGGAGCCAAAGATTGCAAATTGTCGCCATTATTAGTGTCAATGAGCAAACTATTTGAATCCAAACCAAATTTCCCCAGTGGAAAAGACCCAGAACCAGAAAGGCCTAAAGTGGGCATATTATAGCTAGAAAAAGCATTACCAATAATGGCTGTCAACTCAGAGCTCTTGTCAATGGCCTCAAAACCCACAATGCCTTGGGCCTCTTGCAGCTTCAAGATCTCGTCTTCAAACCCATTTTCACACACCCCATGGCTCAAACCCAGGCCACCATTATAACAGTGTCAGCCGCCGCCCACTCCTCCTTCCCTCCGCCGCCGCGCCGCGCGGCGGCGGAGGCGGGCTCATTCATCACCGTATTTCCTTGTGGGTTGGTGTTGTTAAAAGAGGTGAAAGTAGATGTGGAGGTAGAGGGGCTTGGGCTCCTTGTATCCAGCACAGAAATGGGTTCATTAAGTGTAAAAGTTCCATCTTTCTTGCACCTTGAAGAACCAAATATCCCTTGTAAATTGTTGGAACTGGGTTGCATTCCTATCATCTACACTCAACCCCAAAAACGCACAAAATTAATCAAAAGAACAGAAAGAAGAATAAGGAAAAAACAAGGAAAATACCATATGGATTTCAGTTTAGCTTGCCTTCTTATCTTGAACTTCTTGTGCCCCTTTCTTGTCTTTTACCAAGATTTGAAGTTCTTGAATGGTTCTTGGGTAGCTAAAAATCAAAGCCATGAATCTCTTGAGAGATCCATTAGTCCTAAGAGAAGAACCTGACTCTTTCAACAGTCTTTTCTTCCCCTTTTGAGCTCCATATCTCAGCTTCCATAACCAGTACATTATCCCCCCTCTCTCTCTCCCCCGCTCTCTCTATCTATCTATATATCGATACATATACACATTAAATATTATTTATACTTTAATAATGTAAACTTCTCCCCTACTGATTGTCTTTGTCTAATGCAAAACCATCTAATTTTAAACTAGATTAATTATCAAGAAAAGAAATTCAAAACTTATTTATTTTTTCCTCAGTCCAAGCCTTTTTCAAAATTTTACTACTTTTTACTGTTTCTTGTAGGCTATTTAGGCTATAGACGTAGAGCGTCCTATTCCCTGTTTGTGCCATGAATTAGACGAGTACATCATGAAAAAAGCAATAAAGTGGACCTCCTCGCTGCCCATTTCTGTCAGACTGGCCCCCTTTCCTACTCCAAGCCCCGTCTCTGTCTACACGTTATTTTTCCCGGCCCCGCAAAACCTTTATATTGTAGGACCCGCAGACCCGCTTGACGTTCCCGTACGAATTTTTGCTGCACATTACAAATAATATTCATTTTAACGAAAATTGGTAAGGGCCTACAAAAATGTCTACTAAATTCCTACGGTTGTTCCAAATAGTAAAATTCCCTTACCTTATGAGTTTTAATTGATTTTTTTTTATCACTTTGTATTTAGTATTGTTGCGAAAACGTGGTGGGTGGTGTAGAAAAGTACTTAAATTTAAAAAAAGGAAAGTGGAGAAAAGAGAACACAGTTTTTTCTCTGATCAATTGATACTTTTATTTCACTCAAACTTTACTAAAAAAAAGAATTTTACAACTCCTTTACTCTTTTTAATTCTTTGACTCACACTTTCACTCACCACACTCACACTCACACTCCACAACAAATGGCTAATACATGACTTCTATTTATACTGGTCTCGTAATAAGTGACATGACTCTTAGATTACTAATTTCATATGTTACAAACTTAATTATATAAAATAATTTTTCTAACTCCTGACCGTTATCACCATCTTCAATAACTCTTTGACTTCTGAAAAATCAAGATTTTATTTTTCATTTCTCAACACGCCCCCTAAGCTTGATTCTCTCATTTCAAGACAACTCCTCAACTTCTCGACCACTTCTCGTTTGAGTAGCTTCGTAAAAATATCAGCAACTTGATCTTCAATTTTGACATACTTTACTTGCACATCTTTCTTGGCAATGTTCTCCCGAATGAAATGAAAACGGATATCAATGTGTTTACTCCGATCATGGTAAACCGAGTTCTCTGCTAATGCAATTGCTGACTTGTTATCCATATAAATCTCTTTTGAATCACTTTGTTTGACATTGAGCTCATTGAGGAAACTTCTTAGCCATAATGCATAGCACACTGTTGATGTTGCAGCCACATATTCAACTTCACATGTTGACAGCCACTATTGGTTGTTTTTTTGAACTCCAAGTAAAAGCCGTTTTTCTATAGAAAAACACAAATTCCGTGGTGCTTTTATGATCATCAATATCTCCTGCCCAATCACTATTGATGTATCCAACCAATTTCATGTCATTAGTGGCAGGATAGAATAGACCACAACTCATTTTACCTTTGACATAGCGAAGTATTCTTTCGCCACATTGAAATGATAGGTCGTTGGGTTCTCCATGTACCGACTAACCATTCTGACAGCATAAAGGATATATGGTCTCGTGCACGTCGAGTGCCTTAAACTTCCAATCAAACTTTTGAACAAGGTGAGATCAAGTCGATCTCCACCAAGGTGATTTGACAACTTCTCTACCACTTCGATTGGGGTGTTGATTGACTTGCAATCCTCCATCTTGAATTTCTTTAGTACTTCTTTGGCATAACCTTCTTACAAGATGAAAATTCCTGAATCACCTTGTTTCACTTCAATTCCAAGGTAGTATGACATTATTCCAAGATTCCAAGGTCTGTCATCTCGAACCACTTGGACATATCCTTCTTGAACTCATCCATCATTTTCGCATCGTTACCTGTAAATATGAGGTCATCAACATACAAGCAAACTATTAAGATGTTACCATTTTCTATCTTGACATAGAAAGCATGTTCATGGGGGCATTTCGTGAATCCTTTCTCTTGAAAATATTTGTCTATCCAAGTGTTTCACGCCCTCGGTGCTTGCTTTAGCCTATATAAGGCTTTCTTCGATTTCAACACATTGTCTTCTTGACCTCAAATAATGTAACCATCCGGTTGTTCAATGTAAACCTCTTCGTCAAGGTAACCATTCATGAACGTGGACTTTACGTCCATTTGATACATCTTCCACTTATTTTGAGCTGCTAACGAGATGAGAAGTCTTATAGTTTCCAACCTTGCAACTGGGGCAAAGAGTTCGTTATAGTCAATTTCGGCTCTCTGCTTGTAGCCTTTTACTACGAGCCTCGCCTTGTAGCGCTCACTTCTCCTTTTGAATTTCTTTTGATTTTGTAGACCCATTTCACTCCGATGGGCTTACAACTTGCTGGTAGCGAGGTAAGCTCCCAAGTATTATTTCGTTTAATGGAATCAATCTCCTCATTCATGGCCATCCTCCATTTGGGGCTTTTCACTGCTTCTTCGAAATCAATTAGCCCAATATCTGCAAAGAGACAAAATAATGTATTGTTTTGATTCAATTCATCATATATTTTAGCAAGCGATCACTTCCTTCGTGGTTGACTGCTAGATTCTGCATCTGTCGAAGTGGAATTGGATATTGATTATCCAGTCGGAGTGACTGGCTCCTCCACTTTGTCTTCATTTTCATTCCGTTTCGATTCCTCTTCGAATAAGTAAAAACTATATTGTTCTTTCTCGTCGAAGTGAACATCACGACTCACTTTTACCTTATTGCTAGTTGGATCATACAACTTGTAACCTTTAGAATTTTTATCATAACCAATAAAAATATACCTCTTACTCTTGTCATCCAGCTTACTCCTTTGTTGATCTGGAACATGCATATAGGTAATGCTTCCAAAAACCTTCAAATGGGATATATTCGGCTCGTATCCGTTCCATGCCGCTTGTAGTGTTTGATTCCACAAGCTCCTTGTCGGACTCCTATTCGACAGGTATACAACACATTCTATTGCTTTTGCCCATAATCCTTTAGGCAAATTTTTGCTCTTCAACATGCGTCGGGTCATGTTCAAAATGGACCAGTTCTTTCTCTCCGCTACTCTATTCTGCTACGGGGAGTATGGATTTGTCATGGGGTGTCGAATACCCTATTCATCACAATATGTCTTGAACTCCCGCAAGGTGAACTCTCCACCTCGATCTGATCGAAGTGACTTTATTTGGTAGCTACTTTGCTTTTCGACGAGTGCCTTGAATCTTTTAAAGGCCGAGAATGCTTAGGATTTCTCCTGGAGGAAATACATCCATGCCTTCCTACTACAATCATCAATGAACAAAATGATTTTTTTTTTCTTACCAAGTGATGTCACATATGTCGGTGTGGACTAACTCCAATGGGTCCCTTGTTCTTGTTTGCAACTACTTAGGAAAACTTTAGCGGTGTTGCTTTCCGACAAGACAACTCTCGCACAACTGATCGGGGTGGTCAATAGAAAGAAGTGCATTCACCATCCTCTTCTTCGACATCAACTTAAGACCTCCAAAATTGAGATGTCCAAACCTTAAGTGACATAACCATGATGTATCTTGCGAACACACCTTCAAGCACTTCACCACATCATTCTTGATGTTCAACAAGAACAACCTGTTGCTTGTCATAGGCACACGAGCTAACAACAGTCCTTTGTCATTTTGCAGGTATAGGGTCATATCTGTCATGTGTATATCGTAGCCTTTTTCCAAAAGTTGGCCTGCACTCAAGATGTTTGCCTTTATCCCAGGGACAAAGTACACGTTCGAAATGAATTGATGATATCCATTCTTCAATCGGGTTAATATTTTTCCTCATCCTTTAATAGAAATCTTTGACGAATCTCCAAATGAAATATTTCCCGTCACTGAATTATCCATTTCGACAAACATATGTTTGTGACCACACATGTGATTGCTAGCACTTGTGTCGAGGTACCAAGTGCTCTTTTTGCCTTCACCTTGTGGGTTGTGTGCCAATAAGAAAGCAGTATCACCATCAACTTTCTTTTCCTCAGCAAAGTGAGTCTTCTCCTTTTCCTCATTGGATTCAATTCGACACTCATAGGCATACTATCCTTGTCAATGACAGTTGTAGTATTTAACATCTCTTCGATTTTGCCACCTCATTTGAAATCCTCTATCTCAAAATCCACTTCCTTGAAATCTACTTCGTATCTGAGTGGATTCACCTTGTTTCTCTTCCTTTTGATTGGTACTGTAGGTATCTCGTCCTCTTCCACGACCGCGATAAGGTGAGCAGCCACTTTGTCGATTCATTCTGTCAAAGTCATTTTTCTTTTCGTGGAGGTTCATCTTGGCTTGGAAAGCTTGTTCAATTGGCTCTTTAGCTCTCTTCTTCATTTTCTCTTCGTAGACTTCTAATTTGCCTACTAACTCATCAACTTTCATTACATCCACATCATTAGACTCCTCTATGGCAACAACGATATGATCAAACTTCGAATTGAGAGACTGAAGTATCTTCCCAATAACTCGGGCATCTTCTTTCTTTTCACCATTGCTTTCAAGTTGATTTACAACTGAAAGTACTCTTGAGATATAATCAAAGCTTGCATCATTTTCCTTCATTTGCAATGACTCAAATTCACCTCGTAAGGCTTGTAACCTTACTTTCTTTACCTTGTCAATACATTTGAAGGTATTGGCTAGAGTGTCCTAATCTTTGTTTGCGGTATCGGCTTGTGCAATTTTATCAAAAATATTGTCATACATCGCAAGTTGGATGAACGAGAGAGCTTTTTGATCTCTTACCTTGGCCTCCTTTACATTTTTTTTTCTTCTCTACTTGCAGTTGTTGAATCTGCAGGCTCTTCGTATTCCTCTTCGATGGCATCCTAAACACCTTGGCCTCCAAGGAATGCCTTCATTTGAATACTCCATCTTTCATAATTTTCTTTTGTGAGCTTTGGGAATGGGAAAACTCCTGTGGTTGCCATCTCAACGTGGCTCTGAATGTGGTTTTCAATGTGGCTTTGATACCACTTTGTTGCAGAAACGTAGTGGGGTGGTGTAGAAGAGTACTCAAGTTTAGGAGAGGGGGAGTGGAGAGGAGAACACACATTTTTTTTCCTACTCAATCGACACTTCTATTTCACTCAAACTTTACTAAAAAGAAAAAAGGCTTTTACAACTCCTTTACTCTTTTTAATTCTTTCACTCACTCACTCACACTTTCGCTTCACCACATTCACACTCTACACCGAATGTGTAATACATGAGCTCTATTTATACTAGTCTCCTAATAAGTGACATGACTCAAGAATACTAATTTTATAGGTTACAAACTTAATTATATAAAATAACTGTTGTAACTCCTGACAGTTACCACCATTTTCAATTGCTCTTTGACTTCTCAAACATCAAGATTACATTTTTCATTTCTCAACAAGTATAACAATCCTGGTTAAACATAAGAATTTTATTTAAATATGTGCAACACTTCAAGATGGTTATAATACACAAAAGATCATTTGCAATATTTTTCCAAAATTTTCAAAGGTATAACATAATAGGATATTCTAAGTGAGCATTTCATAAAATTTCTCGCGCTCATCTTAAACTTGAATTGTGATGACCCGATAATTCTTATTATTTAAATAATTGATATAAAACCTTATGCTTCTTGAAAATGTCCTTATTACTTGTTGTTTTCAAATTTTAGTTTGATTTTGACAGTAATTTACAATTTGAACGGTAAAGTACTAATTTTCGAATTTGATTACCATTCTTGGAAAATTCGTCGATTAAATATTTATGAGTTTTCAAAAATAATATAAATAAGTATTCTAGACTTTTATGCATGGAGAAGATGCATTTTTGAATAAATTACATGATTTTCCAAATTTTAGAGGAATTTGACATTCTAACACAATTTTAGAAATTCTTTGTCCTAAATTGCAATTTTTGAAAAGTTATATGTTAAATTTTAATTTCTGGGAAATATACATATAATTTCAGATTTATATACATTAAATTTCATAATATTAGAATTATTTCTAAATTAATTATGAATTTTCGGATTTTATGCCTAAAACCCTAATTTTCGGTTTTTACAAAATTCGAATTTTTAATTAGATAAAGATATGATTTCAGATTTTATAAGATTAGATAAGATTTGGATAAGATTAGATAAGATTATGATAAGATTTGGATAGGATTAGATAAGATTATGATAAGATTAGGATAAGATATGATAAGATAACAATAATTAGAAAATGACTTAAACTATATAATAATTGTATTTCTTGCCCTAAACTCTATAAAAAGGGGGCATTATCTTCATTTTTCACACACACAACACAAAATCCCGCCTATAAACACACCCACTCACTTACTCTACTCTCAACACCCAAAACACTCCATATTTGTAAAATATCTTCCACCCACATATGTATATATATAAACACTTCTTTTTACATACAAATATACCTATTATCCTTCCATATAACCCTTTATATACCCTCTTTTTCCTTAAAAACATTTGAAGGTAGGAATTTTGCTTAATTACATAAGTTTAGTTGTTCTATGCTTTTACATAAGTGCTATTATGCTAGAATAGGCCTAAGAATCATGTTTTACTACAAGTTAGATGCCACCATGTTTCAAGTACTCCTTAATTGTATGTATATGCTCTAGTTTATGCTCATGCCTTATTATGTCCAATATATGCTCTCCTAAAGCATGAAATCATGATAGTTATGTGAAATTATGTGAATATGTTTATCTGACAATCTTTAATTGTGCACGCCGGATCCAAATGTGTTCTTGATGTGGATGGGGCTAGAGTTCGGTCGGGCAGCAATGGGTTGTCCTAATCCCATCTTGTATGAACGGAGTGTTCCATGTATTGGTTGTGGGTCGTAGGAAATTGGCATAATCTCGAGATATGACCACCGATGTGAACGGATGGAACTGATGTGGACGGATGGAATATTGGGATTAATGATGTGAACGGTTGGAATATTATTATATGAGAGATATAAGGAAATGATGGTCACGATATTGTGATCCAAAGGTAGAGTATTATGTGAAATATTACATGTCTATGTGCACATATTACACACACCCACCTTATGTGATTAAGTGAAATTTCTACTCAACCATCGTGTTGATTCTTCTTAATGTGACTATTTTTAAAAAGAAATGAGATTGCGTATGCGACGACCCGGTAACTCCTATTGTTATTATTAATATTTTACTTAGGATTTATTTCCATTATGTGATAATTATTGTGTGAATATATGTGATTTGTGAATAAACGTGCGTTATACTACCTGCATTTTTTTAAAATGTGATTATTCCATCATTTGTTTTCTTAGCACTTGAAAAATGCAAAATACTAATTCCTGAAAATTTTATTATGATTTTCGAACTTTATTAAAAGTAAAATTATTATATTACTTTATAACTTAGACCTTATAGTTTTAATTTTGAATGGTGATTATTATTTTTGGAAAATTTATTTAAATATATATATTTTAGGCTTGTATTTATTTTATTTTTGAATTTTATAAATAAATTATACAATTTTTGAATTTTATAATTACAACAATATATTTTTATGATTTTAAATGTATAATTTTCGAATTTTAATTATTTATAAACCTAATTTTCGGATTTTAATTAAATGAAAAATATAAAGTCTAGATTTTTAGTATATTTTATAATTGTTTTGCAAGAATATCTCCTCTAATACATATATTAGTGGTAAATTCTATATCTACATATACACACACACATATCCATACATTTATTAGTGGTGATTTATATATTTACATGTACACGCACATATTCATATACAGACTAGTGGTGAATTATATATCTACCTCTCCACACACATGTCCACATATATATATTAGTGGTAATATCTATATCTACCTATACACACACATGTCCACATATATATACTTGGTGATATGTATATATCTACCTATACACACACGTGTCCACATATATACACTTGGTGATATATAT
This sequence comes from Petrea volubilis, assembly GCA_026212405.1. Lineage (NCBI taxonomy): Eukaryota > Viridiplantae > Streptophyta > Magnoliopsida > Lamiales > Verbenaceae > Petrea > Petrea volubilis. The sequence continues at coordinate 2,594,377 of CM047879.1, forward strand.
ATCTACATATACACACATATGTCCACATGCACATATATATATATACTAGGTAGTTTTCATCACACAAAAACACACACTAAATCCCGCCTACAACCTCCACACCCACAAAATCTTGCATTTCCCAAATATGTATCACACTTTATCATTGTTAAACCTTCTCATATACCTATATATATAATTACCCCTCTTTCTAAACATATATATAGACATATTAACCTTTCTACATATATATACACACTCTTACATCTACAAACTCCTTTCAAAACCCCACTTTCTTCTTACATCTTTGAAAACTACATATATACATACCTATCTCTCCCCTTACAAATATATATACACACATTAGTAGCCTTTTATATATTCTCCCTACTTTTGTAAATCACTTTTGGAAAAAGGTAGGAGTTTCCTTAATTGCATAAGTTAGTTCTAGTTCTAGTTTTATATTTTTGCTATCATGTTATTATGCTAAATATTATGTGACTATGTGCACATATCACACACGCTCACCTTATGTGATTAAGTGAAATTTCTGCTCAACCGTCGCGTTGACTCCTCTTTTCCAATACTTTTTAGACAGAAATGAGCGGAGGCATTTGAGGAACGCAATGGAAACCATGGGTGTTTTGAAGCATTTTACTTAATAAAGTTACTTTTGTATTTTGTGAAAATTGTAACTCTTGTATTTTGTATATGTTTTATGTAAAAAAATTACTATTTATGTTTAATAAAATATAAAGAAATATCGGGGTCGTTACAGCGTATTAGAGTGGTGCAGAAAAAGTGTTGGAAACCTTTTACGGAATAAAGTTGCTTTTGTATTCTTTTAAAACCTTGTATTTTGTACAAATTTTATGTGAAAATTATTATTTATACAATTATGAAAATATTACCATCGTGCGTTTCAGTCTAATATATTTTAATAAAATAAAAGTGTATTTTTTCGGGTCGTGACATGAATCGCCGCGCTACCTTATAAAAAAATAGGCACATAAACATAATCAACATAATTATTGAGTAGAAATAATTATAATCACTTAAGGTGGGTAGATGAAATTATAGCACATAGCCACAGAGTTTTTCACACAATACTACCTTTTTAGTCACCTTTAGTGACTACCTTATAAGTCTTGTCTCGATTATTTAACTCATAATCCAACCCACTACTCCATTTACCACCAATCCCAACCTTAGATCTCCGGTGGTCATATCCCGGGTCATCTCCCTTAGTTTGATAAAACTTTCTTAACATAATCATATATTTTCATAAAACTTTTATTCCCAACTACTTATAAACTACTAACACAACTTCACAAGTTAATATATTTCCACTAACATAGTTTGCAATTTAATATATTTTCAACCAATAGCCATTTACACATATTTGATCATGGAATCACTTAAGAAAATCATAATCACATAATTAAACCTCTATTAAACATAGTTAACAATATGAACATGGTAACTAAAACAAATATGAAACCATGAATTAGCATGATTCTACTAGAAATATGCACAACTAGCTACTAACATGCTAAAATTCATGATACCAACTAATCTAGCATAAATCATTAAAATCAAAGTAACTCAAACCCTATGCTACTTATGAGGTCATAATTATTTCTACCTTCTTCAAGAGTTTTCAAAGTGGGAAAGTATAGATATATAAGTATATATATGTAGTTAAAGAAGGAAAGATATATATGTATATATGGAAGATAGGTAGATATATATGGAGATATAGGTAGGAATATATGCCAAGAGGGTTTTTGAAGAAAATTGGATGTATATAGATAGAGAGAGAGGGGCACGATTTTGGTGTTCGGGGAGGGAGGAGAAGTGTGGTCAATCTCTAGTTATAGATTTTAAAGTTGTGAAATAGAATTATTAAATTAGTGTAAATTAATGTAATGATTAGGAACATACAACTAAGAGGGACTAATAAATACATACATCCAACTAATAAGGTCTATATTTCATGAGTGTTACTCTACTTTGATAACTCAAATTCTATATGAATAGAAGTCTTTCAAGTATTAAGAGACATTAATTGGTGGAATCTCCTGTCTTGAGATATTCCTACACGTATATATGTATGTATAGACTCATATATATATATATATATATATTCATGAATACGTATATATATACCTATGTAGATAAATTAATATTATATAGATATACATACAAACATCTATTTATATGAACATGTATATATATAGGTACGTATATATGTATATATATCTATTACTTAATTAATATAGATATATATAAGTTAGTATGATGTTGACTAAAACATGTTAATATATATATATATATACATTTAATATATTTAATACTTGCATATATATATATATATGCGAGATATACAGATAGTTATATCTTAGAAAATTATATTTTATTATATTATGAATATTTTATAGATATTTAGACCTTACATATATATATATAATGTGGGTTTGTATTTAACTATATATTTTTATCGAATTAATCCAAATCTCACGTATGTATATATAATTTTCAAAATTAGTGATAATAAATAAATAAATTTGATATTTCATTACTAAAGAAATGATCATGCTATCATGGGGCATGCATGATATTGCACCTTAATCCTAAATATATGATTATTTGATGTTTATATGATTATTATTCTACTTGTATTATGTGAAATTTTCTGACTTGAGGATACATGCATGTGCTTATTTATAAATGCATAGTTATAACAATTGGAATCATTTTGCTTTCTTTTCTTTCTTTATTAGTTACAAAATACACAATTTTCAATTATACATATATATAATTTCGAAAATTCATATATATATATATTAGGTTTGGATTATTTTAGAAAATCTAGTTATCGAATGTCATTTTCCCTATATTAAATAATAAGATTTGGATAAGATTAGATGAGACTATGATAAGATTTGGATAAGATTAGATGAGATTATGATAAGATTTGGATAAGATTAGATAAGATTATGACAAGATTTGGATAAGATTAGATAAGATTGTGATAAGATTTGGATAAATTAAAATAAGATTATGATAAGATTTGGATAAGACTAGATAAGATTATGATAAGATTAGGATAAGTTATGATAAGATTAGGATAAGATATGATAAGATTAGAGATTATGATATGATTTGGATAAGATTAGATGAGATTATGATAAGATTTGGATAAGATTAGATAAGATTATGACAAGATTTGGATAAGATTAGATAAGATTGTGATAAGATTTGGATAAGTTAAAATAAGATTATGAAGATATGATATGATAATAATAATTAGAAAATGACTTAAAATATATATAAAAATCATATATTCCTTGCCCTAAACTCTATAAAAAAGGGCTATTGTCTTCATTTTTCACACACACTCACTAAACCCCACCTAAAACACACACACCCACACAATATTTCACTTTCAATATATATATATATATATATATATATATCACACTATATCATTAGTATACCTTCCTATATACATATGTATATAATTACATCTCTTCTAAACATATTTATATATATATATATATATATTAACCTTTCTATATATCTATATATACACTCTACACTTTATGCTTATAGAGAAGAATGTACCCTTTTGATGTATTATTTAACTTCAGGACTAAAATAGGAATTTAATTATCTTATAAGTCTTAGATATTTTATGCTTTCATTTTCATTATAGTATTATGTAAAATTATGTGTCTACATGTACCTATTAAAACACATACGCATCTTATGGGGTTGAATGATATTTCTACTCAACCATTACGTTGATTATTCTTTGTGTGACTATTTTTAGATAAAAATGAGATAACATATCAAAGTGGCTCAGCGGAAGCCAACAAAAACATTTGGAAACCTTTCATGCAATAAAGTTACATTTGTATTTTTTTGAAAATTATAACTCTTGTATTTTGTACAAGTTTTATGTAAAAATTTCTATTTATTTTTAATAACATATAAAGCAAATTTTGGGGACGTGACAAATGATACCACCTGTGACACCCCCCCCCCCCACACGCACTGTGATTGTCCTATACGAGTAGAGCTCACTCAATGGTTTTGGTAAGTACACATTTTTTTCCCTCTATGTACCCAACAATTATAAATTAATTGTTACTTTCCAATACTTGTTTAACAAAAGCGAGATAGGAATAAAGTACAATCCACTAGTATGGAATTGTAGGGTAACAAAATATCCAAAAACCATATTTCAAGTAGTTACGATACAACTTAGTAATCTTGGTGTAAAGAATAACCTAACTACTTATATTCTTAAAATAACACAATACTCATAAAATCATAAGTTAGAAACTAAGATACTAACTTATACTTAGTATCCACTTTCAGGAAAATATTGCATGTTTTCACATAATCTCACATAAAAATATAAAGAACATATTCTCATACTTTAAATCATAAATGCATACTAAAACTGTATTTGGAAACAATAACTAAGCATGCTTTATTCCTAATTTTATGAACGTAGAGTACAATTACACATAAAAACATATTTTCTTATAAAGCATACTACACTTAAAACATACTTTCTCATCATTTTGTGAGACCAACATGCAAGACTAAACTTACTCATGCACTTGAAGAATCCCTACTTCCTAAGCATATAGTATCAAGAATGCATCAACATATTTATACAACTAGAACCTAGATGGTAACTAACTTGTAGTTACATCTTGGGATCTAGGAGGGAAGAATAAAGAGCTAGAGTAAATGACTAACTCATGGATTAGGCAAGATTTCTACCTTTTCTAGAGTGTTTGAGGGAAATAAGGGAATATATAGAAGGCTAATAGGTATATATGTATGGAAAAAGAGGGGTTTACTATATATATATATGTGTGTGTGTGTGGAAGGTATGTTATAAATAGAGAGTGTTTTGTGTGTTGAGAGTGGGATAAGTGTGGGTGGGTGTGTCTTAGGCGAGATTTAGTATGTGTGTGAATATGTTTGTGTGTGTTGTGGAATGAAAATGAAGTACTAAATCCCCTATTTGTCCCCTATTTATAGTAGTTGGAGCAAGAAATAGGATTATTAAATAATTAAGTCATTTTCTAATTATGATTCTTTCCACCTAGGGTTACAACTAAGGGGTATAATAAATGAAATCTTCCAACTCAATACCCAAGTGTTAACCTAATTTTAGCTTAAGTGTTGCCCTAAATGCATGATTCATAATCTATGTTAATATGAGCCTTACGAGGCTATATATATCTAGAAGAAAGCTTACAAGTGTAAAATTCATTAAATGTTAGGAAGATTGGAGAGCAAGACACTCATATACCACAAAAAGAAAATGCGGTTTTTTTGGTGGAAATTTTCGCCGAAAATTACATCAAAGTTTCGGTGGAATTTCGGCTAAATTTAAAATTATAATTAGTGTATCAAAGTGGCGCAGCGGAAACCAAAAAAAAAAAACATGTTTGGAAGCCATTTACGCAATAAAGTTATTTTTTTTATTTTTTTGAAAATTGTAACTCTTGTATTTTGTACAAGTTTTATGTAAAAATTATTATTTATTTGTAATAACATATAAAGCAAATTTTGGGGACGTGACAAATGGTACCACCTATAACGACCTCGATTAAACACAAGAATTTTATTTAAATATGTGCAGAACTCCGAGATGGTTACAAATACACAAAAGATCACTTACAACATTTTTCCAAAATTTTCAAAAGTATAATATAATAGGATATTCTAAGTGAAAATTTTATAAAATTTCTTACGCTCGTATTGAACTTGCATCACCGGGCTACCTTCTAAAAAAATAGGCACATAAACCTAATCAACATAATTATTGAGTAGAAATAATTACAATCACATAAGGTAGGCATGTGACATTATAGCACATAGCCACAGAGTTTTTCACACAGTACTACCTTTTTAGTTACCTTTAGTGACTACCTTATAACTCCGATCTCGATCATTTAACCCATAATCCAACCTAAGACTCCATTTACTACTAATACCAACCTTAGATCTCCTATGGTCACATCCGAGGTATATACCGAATTTTCTACGACCCCCTCGTACGTGGAACACTCCGCCCATGTACAGAGAGATTAGGGGAAGGAGCGTTGGAACTCTAATAACCTGTTGCTCCATTAGCAAGTCCCGGTGCAACTCAACTTTTCTACCACCTCAACATATTTGGGCCGGTCACATAACTTTCAAGTTGTTTACATAAGCACATAATTTATGAAAGTCTTGCTTCCTAGAGCAAAATTCATAGAAGTCTTGTCTTCCTACAATTGATAAAATTTAACACTATAACACACCTATATGCATTATCGTATATATCTGCATAAATTTGTGCATATATATATTTAATAAAAGTTTTAAAGTTAACCACTAAACAAAATATATCTCTTCCCACTTAAACATATCTTGATTAAAACTACATAAATTTAGTAAACCAAGTATATTTTGACAAAACCTTGTTTTCCAAAACCAAACTCAGTTTGATGAAAAATAATATAGTTTGATAATTCTCCAATTACAACATAAATAAATATAGACTTAAATATCATTGGATAAAACAAACTTAATTTCAAGATAAGCATAGTTTGATAAAACTTTCTTAACATAATCAAATATTTTCATAAAACCTTTATTCCCAACTACTTATAGACTACTAACACAACTTCACAAGTTAATATATTTCCACTAACATAGTTTGCAATTTAACATATTTTCAACCAGTAGGCATCTACACATATTTGATCATAGAATCACTTAAGAACATCATAATCACATAATTAAACCTCTACTAAACATAGTTAACAATATGAACATGGTAACTAAAACAAGTATGAAACCATGAATTAGCATGATTCTACTAGAAATATGCACAACTAACTACTAACATGCTAAAATTCATGATACCAACTAATCTAGCATAAATCATGAAAATCAAAGTAACTCAAACTCTATGCTACTTATGAGATCATAATTATTTCTACCTTCTTCAAGTGTTTTTAAAGTGGGGAAGTATAGATATATAAGTATATATGTGTTGTTAAAGATATATGGAAGATAGATAGATAGATATATATGTAGACATAGGTAGGAAGATATGTAAAGAGGGTTTTGGAAGAAAATTGGATATATATAGAGAGAGAGGGGGACAATTTTGGTGTTTGGGGAGGGGAGGAGGCGTGCGGTCAATCGCTAGTTATAGATTTAAAGTTGTGAAATAGAATTATTAAATTAGCGTAAATTAATGTAATGATTAGGCACATACACCTAAGAGGGATTAATAAATGCATACATCCAACTAATAAGGTCTATATTTCATGAGTGTTACTTTACTTTGGTGATTCAAATTCTACATGCATACAAGTCTTCAAAACATTAATTGGTGGAATCTCCTATCTTGAGATATTCTGACACATATATGTGTATAGGTATTTGTATACAAAAAAATAATTAAATAGACTCATATATATATTCATGAATATGTATACATATATATATATATATTCATGAATACGTGTATATATATATATTCATGAATACATATATATATACGTATGTAGATAAATTAATATTATATAGATGTGTTATAGTGTTAAATTTTATTAAATATAGGAAGGCGAGACTTCCATGAATTTTAGCATGTTAGTAGCTAGTTGTGCTTATTCCTCATAGAATCATGCTAATTCATGGTTTCATGCTTGTTTTAGTTACCATGTTTGTATTGTTAACTTTGTTTAGTAGATGTTTAATTTTGTGGTTATGATTTTCTTGAGTGAGTCTATGTTCAAATATGTGTAGATGGTTATTGGTTGAAAATATGTTAAATTGCAAAATATGTTCGTGGAAATATATTAACTTGTGAAGTTGTGTTAGTAGTTTATAGGTAGTTGGGAATAAAATTTTTATAAAGATAGTCACATTAAGAATAATAAACGCAACGGTTGAGTAGAAATATCATTCAACCCCATAAGGTGCGTGTGTATTTTAATAGGTGCACATAGACATATAATTTCACATAATACTATAATAAAAATGAAAGTGTAAAATATCGAAGACTTATAATGTGACGACCCCGGTAATTCCTTTATATTTTATTAAAATAATAAATTTTCACATAAAATTTGTACAGAATACAAAGTTACAAAACTTTATTGTATTTATCCTATATGAAATAATTTATACAAACATCATCAAAGTATATAGGAAGGTACTACAAAATAGGAAATATGCAGCGGAATATTAACATTCATTCTTCTAGTAAAAAGGCCTCAAGGGTTCGTCTTCTTCTAACTCATTTGTGGTGACCTCGTTTCCATCTAAAATAATCATATAACCCACAATCAACACATTGTTGAGTAGAAACATTACCTAATCACATAAGGTGCTCGGGTTTCAAGTGCATATAAGTTACACATAGAACACATAATTTCACACTTTCTACCTTTTGTCACCTAACAGTGACCCTTATAACTACCCGGGCCGAAATAACAACCAACACATTTCTCCCGCCAGCCTTATCTTCCGGTAGTTGTATCTTGGGCATACGCGTAGTATTGTCCTACGACCCTCTCTCTTGAGTAGATCCCTCCGTCTACCTAAGGGGGGATTAGGAGATGGAAGAGGTGTGAACTCTTCCGGCTACTCAATAGTATGTCCCGGCGGAATACCCCTAAGACCATTTCAGCACATATGGACCTATTCACACAATTGCAATTTGTTCACATAAGCACATAATTGTGGAAGTTGTACTTTCATACTTCAACATTTGTAGAAAGTTTTGTTACCATAAAATAATGGAAGATTTTCAATATAATACTATCTTTTAAACTTATTTTAATATATATATATATATATATATATAGATTTATACATGTATCAAATATTTGTGTAAATTATAGAAAAATGACATTCAAGACATAAATATATCTATATGTATGTATGTATGATATATATATATATGTAAGTATAAAAGATCCTTTTGAACATATGGACAACTATATATATGTACATATAACACATGTAGACATATTTTGGTACAATAGGGATTGATTTTGATAAAGTACCCAATCTTGATAAAACTTTAATAAATCTATTTTTATGAAAATAGCATATTTTCTCAAAACTACTATTTTTTGTAGAAACACATCATTTTATCAAACTAATTTATTTTCATAAAATTAACATAGTTTCAAAAATACTATATTGTCATAAAACCAATAATCGAGTATATTTCCATAAAACTATTATAACTTTATGAAACTATTATATTTTCTAAACTAAACATATATTTTGATAAAAGTTTTACAAAATTAAATATATATCGTTATAAGCTTCTTTTTACCAAAATATATCTCCATGAAACCACTTTGAAATCATTATATCTCAAGAAAATCCTCTTTAAACTACATACATAATTTCAAGAAGCCTAACTCATGAAAATAATGTACATACCAAGCATACAATCACATAATAAGTTCACAAAAGTGCATGTTGATCACATAGTAAAAACAATAATCACATATTCAGCATAAACTAGATTAACTCCTATCATAATTACCCTTCTAGCATGAAAGTATTACTTAGCCTCTATGAGCAAGTATTCTTGAAATAACATTTATTATAACTATAGCTAAGTTAATCATGAAATAAGACTTTAGGGAAGCACTTAATAAAATAAATTAGCTACTAAACCAAGAGCAGGGAAGCATGCTTTTAGCAAAAACTTTTTCTCAGGAGTAGGGAAGCATGATTTTAGCAAGAACTTTTACTCAAGGTGAACATAAATAATACCTCTACTTATGGGATTAAGCAAGGTTTCTACATTTTCAAGACTGTTTGAGGGAAATAAAGGGATATATAGAAGCCTAAGAGGCATATAGGGATGAAAATAGAAGGATTTGTATATATGTGTGTGTGTGTGGAAGATAGGCTATAACTAGGAAGTGTTTTGCATGTTAAAAGTAGAGTGAGAGTGCGGGTGTGTTTTTAGGCTAGATTTTTGGGATGAAAATGGGGTTGGAGTTGGGATCTATTTATGGAGGAGAAAAGAAGAAATAGCTAATATTATAACAAAATAAATATATAAACCATACATTCTATATGGATATTTATATATACACATCACTATATTAATTACATAGTATACATGTATATTTATGTATGTGGACATGTAGGTGTATATGTACATATATAAATCACCACTAGTCTATGTATGTGGAGATGTGTGTGTATATGTAGATATAGAAATCACCACTAGGTGATATATGGACGTGTGTGTGTACATGTAGATATATAATTTACCACTAGTATATATATGGATATGTGTGTGTATAAGTAGATATATAATTCACCACTAGTTTATATGTGTATATGTAAGCAAGTATATTACCACTAATATATATATATATATATATATATAGATGTGTATGTGTAGAGGTATATATATATATATAGATGTGTGTGTGTGTGTGTGTTTAAATATATATATATATATATATATATGTACGTGTGTGTATGCATGTTTTATATATCACACTAATATGTAAAGCTATATATAAATAGATGTATTTATATTGTAAAATATATGTATGAGCTAATATAGATTTATCTTTGAAACTATAATTTTAGTAGGCAAAAGTAATTTTCTAAATATTTATAATAAAAGAAAATACTTGGAAAGACTTAATGGTCTATGAAACTTATATATATATATATAGTTGTAGAAGAGATAATTAAATTATACATATTTTCAGTTTTCTATATATCTATTTTCGGTTTTATAAAATTATTTTAGGAATGTGAAATAAATAAATAAATCTAGTAGATTCTAATTTGAAAACAAATATTTCTATAATTTTTGAAAATGAAAAGAAAAAGTAAAATTAAGTTTCATGATATGGAAACAATAATAAAAATAACAACAATATACTAAATTTGTGGGGAAAAACAAAGAGATAATGATTTTTTGGAAATAAATAAGAAATTCATAAGTTTAAAATTTTCGCTAATAATGAAGAAATGATCATACTTTATTATGCATACGTATACTACACCTTACCCTAATGAGTGCCTAAAATTTACATATTGAAAGTAATTATGACACACTTATAATTCAAATAATAAAATATTACCGGGTCGTTATATGTAAGATACTTAAATTCCTATTTTACTCATGAAGTTAAATAATACTCCTACGTTTCAAAAGGGTGCCTTTTTCTCTAAAAGTATAAAGTGTAGAGTGTATATATAGATATATGGAAAGGTTAATATGTACATACGTGTGTGTGTGTGTGTGTGTGTGTTTAGAAGAGGGGTAATTATATATATATATATATATATAGGAAGGTATACTAATGATATAGTGTGATATATATATTGAAAGTGCAATATTGTGTAGGTATGTGTATATTAGGTGGGATTTAATGAGTATGTGTGAAAAATGAAGACAATGGCCCCTTTTTATAGAGTTTAGGACAAGGAATAGGATTTTTATATTATAATGTCAAATTTATAATTAATGCATTCTTCCAACTAAGGTTTTATATTAAATGCAAATCTTCCAACTCAATGCCCTAATTTAGCTTAGGTGTTGGTCTAATTGCATGATTCATAAGCTATTCGAATATAAGCTTCACAAGTGTGTGTATATCTAGAAGAAAGTTTACAAATGTGAAATTCATTTAATGCTAAAAGGAGTAGGGATCAAGAAACTATATACACCATATATTTTTATTACACACACACACACACACTCACACACATATATTATATTGTATATTTTCTTAAAGATACTTATATATATTCGAGTGAAAAATCGAAAGATATATATATATATATATTGAAAAAATGTACTTTGTCAAATCTTACAAATATTAAATACATTATGTACAAATGTCTAAAAGAATATTATTTTTATCAAAATGTATGTATAATTTTTTAACCATTTCCCTTAATTTCGAAAATAATACAAAATATATATAAGAACATATTTTTGTGGAGGAATATTGATACACATCCCCAAATTGATGTGACGACCCGGTAAACATTATTCTGTAATTATTATATATTATGTGAAACTAATATTAATTGTGTTGTGAGATTTAATTCAAATATGTGATTTTATGCATAAATCTAGGATTAAGGTGCAATATTATGCATGCCCCATGATAGCATGATCATTTCTTTAGTAATGAAATTTCAAATTTATGTATTTATTATCACTAATTTCAAAAATTATATATACATATATGAGATTTGGATTAATTCGATAAAAATGTATAGATAAATACAAACCCACATTTTATTTATATATATATTTAAGGTCTAAATATCTATAAAATATTCATAATTATAAGATATACCGATATGTATATCTGGCATACATATATATATATATATATGCAAGTACTAAATGTATTAAATGTGTGTGTGTGTGTGTGTGTGTGTGTGTATAACATATTGGGAATGTCTTTGATAATGTTGCTAAGGCTGAGCGTGTTTTGGTCACTGCAGAGAAGTTATTTGATGAAATGCCTAGTTCGAGTAACCTTATTGCTATGAACAAAGCTACGGCAGACTTGAATCGGGCATTGGCAATTGAGGAGGATTTTTGGAAGCAAAAATCAGCCGTTAAATGGATTGTGGACGGCGAGCGGAATACACGTTTTTTTTCACAATCTGGCCAAGAAAAAGAGACAAAAGAATCATATTCATCGCATCATTGATGGAGATAGAACGCTTGAAAGGCAGGAGGATATCAGAAGTTCAGCGGCATCGTTCTTTCAAAACCTACTCACAACAGACGAAGGGGTTTCGCTTAGGGGCACATTTGATCATGTTCCTTGTCTTCTAACTCCAGAAATTTCTGAACATCTCTGCATGCCGCCGTCCAGGGAAGATATTCGGGCCACAGTGTTTGGGATCAATCCGAAATCTGCAGCAGGGCCGGATGGATTCTCCTCTTTTTTCTATCAAACCTGCTGGGATACTGTTCAGTCAGATGTGTATGAGGCAGTGGATGAATTCTTCTCTGGAACACCTATGCCACGTGCATTAGTGCTCTTACCAAAGACTGAAGAGGCGACAACATGGACACAATTCCGTCCTATCAGTCTATGCAATGTTACGAATAAAATCATGACTAAATTGCTCTATATGCGTCTTGCCAAGGTTCTCCCCTTGATTATTTCCCCGGCACAGTCTGGTTTTATTGAAGGGCGGGCGATATCGGATAATATTTTATTGGCACAGGAGCTGGTTCACTCTCTCAATGAAAAAGTTCACGGTGGTCGACTTATTGCCCAACTTGACATGGCCAAGGCATATGATCGGGTTCACTGGCCATTCTTGCTCAGATTGCTGGATAAACTTGGCTTCAATGCTAAATGGTGTTTGTTGATTCGTAACTGTATCACAAACTGTTGGTTTTCTGTCTTGATTAATGGAGTTAATGCCGGGTTCTTTCATTCCTCTCGTGGACTTCGACAAGGCGATCCCATATCCCCCGCGCTATTTATTTTAGCTGCGGAATGGTTAGCTCGTGGATTAGATGAATTAGTTCACCGTTATCCTTCAATGCAATATATTCATAACTCAGAAGTGGTGGTCTCACACCTCGCATATGCCGATGACATTATTATCTTTACAAGGGCAGGAGTCTCGGGAATTAAGAAACTGATGAGCTTCTTAAAAAATTATGAGCTGGTGTCTGGGCAGAAAATCAATATTGCTAAGAGTGCCTTTGTGGTGTCCAAGAGCTGTGTGATTGATCGGGTGCGAAGAATCAAACGGATTACCGGCTTCTCACAAGCGGAACTCCCTTTGCGTTACCTTGGAGCCCCCCTTTATGTTGGTCACAAGCGTTCTCTTCTCTATGCTCCCATTGTGGAGCAAATGACAGCTAAGTTACTTTCATGGGAAAATCGACACTTAACTCTTGGTGGACGTCTACTGCTGATCAAGAGTGTACTGCTGTCATTTCCCCTCTATTTTATGCAGGTATTGGTGCCTCCTAAACAAACTCTTACCAAGATCTCACGGCTCCTAAACCGCTTTTTTTGGGGGTCGTACGGAGGACAACGTAAGCTGCATTGGGCAGCCTGGAATGCCTTGTGCAAACCCTACGGTGAAGGCGGGCTTGGTGTCCGTGAGTTGGATGATATGGTTAACAGTTTTTCTGGCAAACTTTGGTGGAAGTTTCGGTTACAAAAGTCTCTCTGGGCCAGGTTTCTAAAAGGACGATATGTCAGGGGTTTTCATCCCATGGAAATTAGCATCAAACCACACGACTCTCCAGCTTGGAAACGAATATGCAGGATGAGACATTTAGTCGAACCTAATATTGCATGGCAACTGGGGAGTGGGGAGGCATTTTTTTGGCAGGATCAATGGTTGCGTCATGGCGCTCTTAAGAATCAGATTGAGCAACATAGCTATGGCGGGGCACGGGTTTCTCAATTTTGGCATGCACCGAATTGGGACGTTGACAAGTTGGATGCTATATTGCCCATGAGAATGGTGGAGAAAGTTGTTTACATCCCTATTGATCCTGGGGGTAAAGACAAGATGATTTGGAAGCTTGATTCGAAGGGGCTCTTCACTACAAAATCTATGTGGGAGATGATTCGAGAAAAATCTCAAACCTCGGATCTCTTTTCACACATCTGGTCTTCCTATATCAATCCCAATATTTCAATCTTTATATGGCGTCTTATTAAAGGCTGGGTTCCTGTTGATGAGAGAATGAGGCGAAAAGGATTTCACTTAGCTTCTAAGTGTCAGTGTTGCTGTCAAGAGGAGACGATGGCGCATGTGTTCCTCCGGAGCTTGAAAGCTCAGCTGGTTTGGCAATTCTTTTCTAATATCTTTCATATTGCCTTGGTTGATTCTGATGAGATTGTTCTGGTGCTTAATTTCTGGAGAAACTCAAGAGAAATTCGTGGGGGTTTGAGTGTGAGACTTATTGTTCCTATTCTCATTCTTTGGTACTTATGGGCGGCTCGGAACAATGCGAAATATAACGGCAAAAGGGTTATCGCTAGTCAGATTGTGTTCAGGATTTGGCGACATATTCGACTCCTTATGGAATCAGGTGTCCTGAAATCGCACCTATGGCAAGGCAATGATCATGCGGCAGAGTTGTTCCAAATACAGCACCGGCCACAGCGTACTGAGGTCCGCATGGTGAGATGGATCAAACCTGAGATTTCTTGGATTAAAATTAACACAGATGGAGCCTATCGGAAGGGAGCTGCTACCGCTGGGGCAGGTGGAATTGCGAGAACACACTTGGGCACTCCACTGTTCGCCTTTTACTCGTACCTTGGGGATTGTAAAAATACATACGCTGAATTATTTGCAGCATATGAAGGACTGAGGCTTGCACAGGCACGCGGGTATCACCGGATTTGGCTAGAATTGGATGCGCAAGTAGTTCAGGGCCTCATTGTTACGGATCAAGGGACTTCTTGGGATTTACTACATCTTGTGTGCAAAATTCGCTCTTTAAGGCGACAAATGGAGGTGAAAGTTACGCACATTTTTCGTGAAGGCAATCAAGTTGCGGATTATCTTGCTAACATGGCATGTGATTACCTTGCATCTAGAGTGATTGAACCGCCACAATTCCAAGGCAAACTTCGTGGATTAGTGAGAATGGATATGATTGGTCTTCCGTATTTTAGACACAAACTTAGGCCTTGATTTTGTTTTGTCTTCGTGTTGTATGCTTTTGGCTTTTCTTGTAATTTTCTCCCTTTGTAATGCTCCCTTTTGTTTATTAATAAAAAGGGGGGGGGTCCCTATGAAAACCTCCCGGCGGGCTCGTGCCGGTCTTTTTTCAAAAAAAAAAAAAAAAAAAATGTTCATATTGTTAACTATCTTTAGTAGAGGTTTAATTATGTGATTATGATTTTCTTGAGTGATTCTATGATCAAACATGTGTAGATGGCTATTGGTTGAAAATATGTTAAATTACAAAATATGTTAGTGGAAATTTATTAACTTGTGAAGTTGTGTCAGTAGTTTATAAGTAGTTGGGAATAAAAGTTTTATGAAAATATATGATTATGTTAAGAAAGTTTTGTCAAACTATGTTTATCTTCAAATTAAATTTGTTTTATCAAATGATATTTAAGTCTAAATTTATTTATGCTGTAATTCGAGAATTATCAAAGTATGTTAGTTTGCATCAAAATGAGTTTATTTTTGGAAAACAAGGTTTTATCAAAATATACTTGGTTTACTAAATTTATATAGTTTTAATCAAGATATGTTTAAGTGGGAAGAGATATATTTTGTTTAATAACTAACTTTAAAACTTTTATTAAATATATATATATATATATTTATTTATGCACATATATACGAATATATATATAGTTGTGTTATAGTGTTAAATTTTATTAAATGTAGGAAGGCAAGACTTCCATGAATTTTGTGCTAGGAAGCAAGACTTTCATAAATTATGTGCTTATGTGAACAACTTGAAAATTATGTGACGAGTCTAAATATGTTGGGGTGGGAGAAAAGCTGAGTTCCACTGGGACTTGCTAATGCAACAACCGGTTATAAGAGTTCCAACGCTCCTTCCCTTAATCCCTTTGTACATGGACGGAGTGTCTCACATACGAGGGGGTTGTAGGAAATTCGGCATATACCCAGGATATGACCACCGGAGATCTAAGGTTGGGATTGGTGATAAATGGAGTATTGGGTTGGATTATGAGTTAAATGATCGGGATCGGAGTTATAAGGTAATCACTAAAGGTGACTAAAAAGGTAGTACTGTGTGAAAAATTTTGTGGCTATGTGCTATAATGTCACACGCCTACCTTATGTGATTGTAATTATTTCTACTCAATAATTATATTGATTATGTTTATGTGATTGTAACCATCTCAGAGTCTTGCACATCTTTAAATAAAATCCTTGTGTTTAACTGGGGTGGTTATAGGAATTAAATCTCACAACACAATTAATATTAGTTTCACGTAATATATAATAATAACAGAATAAGGTTTACCGGGAGGTCACATCTAGTCCCTCCAAAATATTTCTTCTCACTTTTAGACGTGAAAAAATGAATGGTTGATGTCGATAAGGCCTATCTTACTAGTAAGGTCGAAACCTCATGACCTTTAAGTTGTAGGTTCGATTTCTTGTAAATTTGGATATTATTTTAGTTGTATACTAGTTTATTTTTATTATATAATAGTTTATTTGTAATGTCTTTAGTATATTTGATGATTATTGTAATATACTTCTTACTATCAAAAAAATAAATACATAAAGATTGATGGAAAACTTCAAAACAATGATTACTCTTACTAAAAATGAAGAAATGCACCGATTTACATAAATTTTTTTTATTTCCCTTTATTTATATTTGTCTTTTGGTGAAAACTAACAAACTCAAACTATCCTCTCATCGTGAAAATTCTCTCTCCTGATTGTCTTCTCTGGTGAACATTTTTCTTATATTGTGATTGTGAGAATTTCTCTTTGGAGTTGTGCACCCGTTTGCTCTATTTATCTCTAATTTGCTATTTTTGTTGCATTTTGAGTTAGTATTTTTTAGGTTGATCGTGTTGATCGAATAATATTCAGTTGGAAGGTCCAAGGTAGGTTTTTTAGTTAATTTTTTTTTTCACTATTTTACTTCTTTTTTTTTTTTTTTTGTTTTTGCGGCATGCCTGGGTTTAGTTGTTATTGCAACAAAAGAGGATTTTATTTTGTATTTGTAGTTATATTGAAATATTTTATTCATTAAATTAATTCTTATATTTGTTGTGCGTTTTTATTAATTTGCAAATGGATAGTGTGTGTGTTTAAATTAGGCTTTTTTATAAGTTCATTTTGTGTTTGTATTTATTTAGAGTCAAAGGTTTTTATTCATTAAGGTTTATTTTAGATATGTGTATGTATTTACTTGAAAATGGAGGGTGTGTATTCTTAAATTAAATTTTCAATTCGTTTGTTATATGTATTAATTTAAAATAGATGTTTCTTTTTTGGCTAAATTAAGTTTTCGGTTTGTTTTGTATTTGTTTGTTAGTGGTTTAGGATGGAAGAAGAAAAAATGTTCATTAACCTTGTTCGTGAGAGGTGCTTAATATAGTGAGTTATATCAAGCGAGCGCCTTCGGAGTTTGATGAGGTCGACTTTTGGTCAAGGACCTATTTTTGAGAAGAAGGTGATCCAGGTGTTCGAGCGAGAAGGATCTTGCCTTGTGGGAATGCTGGTTTGGGTCCTCAACCTGTCAAGAGATGAATACATGTGAGCCTAGAGGGAGGTGCCTCCGGTAAAGGCTCTCCGACGCTCAATTCAACGTATAATTCAAGGAGAGAGAATACTTGAGGAGAGTAGTAAAGAATGTGTATTAAGCATATTTGATATGGCTATCAAGGGGGGTATTTATAGTTGAGAGTTGGTGTCAGCACCTAAAGATTAGGGCTGATATGGAGGGTCTAGGAGATGACTAATTGTACTAAAGGGACATGGTAGCCATGCTTGGGTGGTTGAGGAGTAGGTACTTTCCTTGTAAGGAGCAGTGGCTTGTGTTAGAAGGGATATTTGGCGGATTACGGAACGTACTTCTTCCTCTAGGTACCTTCCTCAACATGTGGTAAGAGCCCATCGTCGAGATGGGTCCTCTCCTCGATTCATCACATTTCCTCAATGAGAGCAAGGTCCATCAGGACATATGTTAGGTATCAAGTAGAGCAAGGTCTTATTTGAGAAGGAGCATGGGCTTGAGGAGGCTATTAAGCCAGACGACAGTTGAGGAGGGATGTAGTCTCGAGGAAGATATTAAGCCTACCATAAGGAGACAATGGTTGACAAGGGACAAAGCCTCAAGAAGGCTATTAAGCCCTACTATGAGGAGATGATGGTTAGGGAGTGAGATAGCCTCAAGAAGGCTATTAAGCCCTACTATGAGGAGACATCGGTTGAGAAGGGACATAGCCTCGAGGTGGCTATTAAGCCCACCATAAGGAGACGATAGTTGTAACATCCCAATTTTTATACATGAAATAGGTATAATAACTATATGCTAACTAAAAGCCGGTTCTTATGATATACATGCATGAAATACTAAAATGTTATATATAGCATTTATAATGCCCGGTACTTCCAAACATTTTAGAATTAACAATATATACATTGTTTAGTGTTTATGTGATTATTATATGACATCCTAGGTTTTATATGTGAATTATGTATAGAATAGGTATGATAACTATGTGTTTACTATCACCAAATTTATTTTTACACCATATATATGTGTGTTTGTGTGTTTATATTATGTATTTTCAAGAATTACAACTTAATAATTTAGTTGTATTAAAGTCTTATATATATAAATATTATTTTTATATATATTTCAAAATTTATATGTATATGTGTATGTATGTATATTTTCAAAATTATATATATATATTATATGATAGGATTATTTTTAGTATTACATGTATATTATACACTTGATCAAGGTGTCATTTGAATGAATAAATGCTTTCATACACTTGTTAGAGATAAGATTGGATAAGATATCTTATTAAATGCCATCTTACACTTGCATGGATCATCTATGGATAAGAATACACTTGCCCTTATCTTCTTAACATAGGATAAGTAGATTGACACTCATATATATTAGGGCAACACGTATGCAAGAATAGTCTTAACACTTGTAATGATCTTCCTACTTAAAATCACACATGTACAAATCAACTTAAATTAAATAACACTTGGCTTCATCATCTTGATTTAGGCTAACAAATAAACACATTAGGGTTATCACTTGGGCCATTTAGATCACCACTTGTGTATGAACACATTTAATAACTAGGGTTAGTTGTAAATAATTCATTTAATGCAAAAGATTTTCTTAATAAAATAAAGAATGTGTGCTGGCCAAACTACTATAAATAAGGGAGCTTGACACTCCATTTTCATTACACAAAACACACAAACACACATGCACGTTCACAACACACTCATACCCACACACTCATATACACGGTCACACACAGACACCCTCAAACACACGGCACCCACACACAAAGCATACTATACACACATTTATACATATAGAAGAAATTCTAGGGTTTACTTTCATAAGTAGAAGGTATGTCTAACCCTTAACTTCTTTATATGCCTTAGATTTAAGTTCTTTTACTTTAACTAGCTCTTTCATGCCTATATGTATATTTATGTTTATACCTTAGTTATTTTATGAACATGTTCATATCCATGTTTTGTCTACATGAACTAAATGTAGTAGCTTAGGGATTTCCCATATGATCATATATATACATGCATATTTGGAAGACTATAATTATTCTTTCATATGTATATATATAGTTGAAGTTATTTTTGAAAATTATAAATATGCACTCATGCAAGAACATACGCACATATTTTGTCAAATCATACATGTAGTAACATATTGCCTATGTGCTTATACACATACTTACTCATTTAAAAAGATTAAACTTGTTCTTACAATCTATATACACAGATATAGTTAAAATTATTTCAAAAGATTATGAACATGCACATATGCTTAAATATTGTTAGTTGTGCATCCATGCATAATATTCTCCTCAAAATAGTTAATTCATGTCTATATATACACATGTTCATGTATTAGTGATTCTAAGGAACTACCTATGTACATATTCTACCTATACATAAGTATGGTAACTTGCCAATATGCTCATACATGTGCTTGGAAGACTAAAGTTGTTCTTTTAAAATTACGCATGTACATAAAGTTATTCTGAAAATTATAAATGTGCATTATGTAAGAATATTGCTTACGTATGTATAATATTTTCCTTTATTAGTTACTAAGCATAAGTTAGTTACTTGTTACCACCAAGTTATGTGTAAGCTTTACATTATTTCAAGAACTTAAGTAGTCATGAACAAATGATTACTAATCATGAGCAATTACGGTGTAGTGCCCTAACTTTAGATATTGATGCGGATTCTAGGAGATTATCAAGTTGATGTAATCAACCTAATCCATAAATTTGGTGAGACAATACGCTTATAAGGTGAGTGCCTTTTACTTTCCTTGATGGGACATTGAACTATATATAGTAAATATCTTCGTATGGCCTACCCTATCTGATGTATGTTATCCAATTTTTATGGATTTATATTTTACTCTCTATATTTCAACAAAATATTTCTCCGAATTTAAGTCAAATTATATTTGAAAGATATTGCATTTCTGATATGTTAATTACTTCTGTTCTGATATGGTATATTGACAAAAAATTATAAGTCAAGTTATATCCAAAAATATTGCATTTTTTATTTTTTCAGTTATACCTATCCCGAAATGATTTATTGACCCATTTGGGATATCATATTTTAATTATATTTTTAGGACTGCATGTTATACACTTTTTTAATTCCTGACTTTAATTTTTTTGATTTGAATTGTAGTACATTAATTTAACCATATTTGACACATTTAAAAAATTTACCTCGAATTACGAGATTTAGTCGGAATTTCTTGTCTACGACACAATATGTTGGTATCATTGACATGTGATTTCAAACCTAGCTTCTAGTAGCCTTCTTGTATGACATGGCACACCACTTAGGATATTAAGAGAGAGAAAAGCCACTAAACAATTAAATAATTTAAAGAATCTCAAAATAGATTTTATTTTTACTAAAATATACATTACATTATTGTTTTTAATAAAAATTCTTTAACAATTTTTTAAAATTTTCATATATATTATTTTCAACCCCTTCTTTCTCCCCCCCCCCCCCCAACCTTCGTCCAAATTTGCCTTTATCCCCCTACCTAACTCTTTCATCAAACCACCAACTAAACTGCCACAATGGTCAATCTCAATCGGGTGCTGCAACTAACCTGGCACCTCCACCACTACCGCCCCTAGCTTAGATCAATTCAAAAATTAAAAGTGTGTATAACAATATAGGGGGAGGAAATGTAACATGGTTGGGGAGGCTACAATAATTGGGGAAGTCCGTTGGGTGGGAAAGGGTTTTTTTTGGGAAAGAAGACCCAATAGAGAAATGAAAATGAAAAAAAAAAGGAATATATATATATATATATATCTTAAATTAAGTTATTGATTAGGTACTCTTTTGAACATTATCAATCCCTATTTAATTATATGACTCAGTTCAAGTTCTCAAATTAAAATAAAAAAAATTAAAGTTCTGTACTAAAATGGTATGCAACATACAATCTTAAAATTATAATTTTGCCTTTAAATTTGAATGCTACAAATCTAGGAATACCATATCAACAAGCAAATCTATTGTGTCATTATCATAATCAAATAGCATATGCATATGTTGTGGTACAGCTATAAAATAATTACACATGAAAGGCTCTGTACCTTCACCAACTCGTAACAACAAAAAAGTACACGTTGGGTCTTCCTTTGCCCTTATGTTCTAATCTAACTATAAAATAGCCGAGTGAGTCCATATGTAAGATGTAATAAAACTTGTGTTAATTATTTCATCTCTCAATACAGATGGTGTAATTGGCAAATTCTGCCTGAAGTCCCCGCCAAAAAGCACAATAAGCCTCATACATTTTTTAGCAAGATTTTGGGGAAATATCATCTTGCTTCAATTGGGTTGACAACAACAAGATGAACGATGGCCGTTCTTTCATGCCTCCATTGCCAACGTTGTTATGCCGATATACAAATAAAGTACTTGGGAAATTCTCCGTACGGAAGATCCAATTGTTGTGCCTCGAGCTATACTTGTTCATTTTGGAAATATTCCATTAGCATAGTTCTTGAAGCTATAGATTGTGTGATACCTCAGTTAATGAGTGTTTCCTCCCGAAATGGACGTATTGACTATTAGATAGATGAATTAGAAGAGCAATTACAGATGGAATCATCTTAGACAAGTGAAAAGAAAATATACGCTAGTAAGCTTCCATGGGGCATGCCCATCGACCATTTTGATATTCCTTAATTTGGTCTATATGTTTTTGGAAATAAAGGCCCATGATACTGTACAATATCTTGTTATGACCCTTGAAAATGTACTTGTATAAATATTTAGCTAGTTCGATGTTTGAACAAACCTCAGCATTAACATGGCAATGAAATTTACTCAGCAAATATGGTGAGTATGGTAATGCAAACCTATTATCTAATGCAACTCCTTTTACCGTAACAGTCTTTCCGTCATTGCTACACTTATAACAAGGGTATGAGTTTTCATTGTGAGTAGTTATCTCACAAATCTTCGATGATACCTATTTTTGCATTTTCCATCGATCATGCAAATATTATTTTCATTCAGCTTAACAGCAGGGCCATGCACCATGTGTGAACTAACAAGGGAGTGTAATTATTCATGTGCATGACCTGGTATCTCACCGCTAATTATTGAGTCGTAAACTTCAGGACTCCTCAATCTGCTTTCATCTTTCAGCATAATTAACCAATGTGTACGTAGGAGGCCTCTTTTTTGGAATTCTACAACATACACATATGAAGAAACCTGAACAAGAATTTGTTTGCGAACAATTTTGTCTTTTAGTGCAACTAATTTACATTTCAAGATTTGCGCAACCGAAGCTAGTCTGTCATTTGTTATTTCAGTAGGCAGCAAATTTGATTGTATTTCAGCCCATGTCATATTAATGAAAAGGCCAGGTTTACCAAACCTTTGCATAAGGGCCATTGCATTAATGTACCGCTTCATCATATCTCCCCACCAATAAAAGAAGAAGGAAGCAAGAATCTATGACCAATTTGAGTAGGGTCAATGCTACTTCAACGCCAACTAACCCAACAATACCTTGTAGACTTTGAATGCAAGCATCAATTTGTGGCTGCTGCAATCGAAAGTATCTAAGCTCCAAGTTTCAATCTTAATCTAGGAATCTATTACGTATTGTTAACTAAGCCGACCAGAATGTATTTATGCGGTTGAATTGACCATTGTGGATTTGTGCTCTATAGCATGTATGCTGGCGACAAGATAAATTGTATGTCTTCCTCTTTCTTTGAGCATACACTGCACAAGTGTAATTTAACAAAGTTAGATAGAACTAATTATTGATTATTAATTAAAGATATGTTAACAAAAGAAAAAATTATCATTACTTAAATTGTCCTTCGGCCTTTGGTCCAAGCAACACCACAACTGATGTACTAGGTGTTGGTGCAACAGAATGCTCCCTTATACAATTTGACCTATTCATCTCAAATTTGGATATATGACGTACCCCCATGTGACATCCTAATTCTCCAAAAGGAAAAATCAATGGATAGTAGAGAGGATCATAGCACCTATAATAGTATTCTATATATCTGCTTTCTCCATCTCCTACGTAATCTTGGATATCCCTTTCCATATCTTGGGGTTCATCACTCATCTCATCCTAAACAACATCAACTTTTTCAATCATAGACAAATTATAGGTGCACATGTCCAACTTGAAGTCCGATCGTAAGACAGTGTAACAATGTTGTACATTGTTCCATGAAGCAATATGACAGGGATTATTGCCTAATGCTCCTATTAAAAGGGAAACAATATTAGGCTCAACGTTATGTTCCTTGAAAATATTTGTGCTAAATTGCTCAAAAGTGTCCGAAAGCATTCTTTATGGAGTCATGACTTCAGTCGTCAGGGGATCTAGGTTGTGATTCGGTTGACCATTAACGTTTATAATATATGTGATGTATGTGTTTTGACAGTATTTGTGACGACCCGGTAATCTGTAATATTTAAATAATTGATTTAAAATCTTTTGCTTCTTGTAAATGTTATTATTACTTGTTGTTTTCAAATTTTCGTCTGCTTTTGCGATTAACTTACAATTTGAACGGTAAAGTGTCAATTTTCGAACTTTCTATGCCCTAAATTGCAATTTTCAAAAATATAACTAAAATATTCTTAATTTCTGAGAAATATACATATAATTTCAGATTTATAAACATTAAATTTCATAATTTTGGAATTTTTCTAAATTAATTATGAATTTTCGGATTTTATGCCCAAAAACCCTAATTTTATGCCCTAAAACCCTAATTTTTGGTTTTTATAAAAATAATAAATACAAATTCGAATTTTTAATAAAATAAAGATATGATTTCAGATTTTATAAGATGAGGACAATCAAAATCAGATTTTATTAGATTTTATTTGATTTTATTTGATTTTGTGTTAATATTTTATTAAAATATCCTACACTAATAGAAGATGAATTTCTTCTAGAATTTATACACTTGTGTGGTCTTCTATCATTTAGATTCATGACTCATGGATTAGGGTTACACCAAGGCTAGAAATAGAGGAGGGAGGTGGAAGATTTCATTTAATTTGGCATTTAATTCTATGCCTAGTTGGGAGATTTGCATTAAATGGAAAGATTTGCATTTATTAAACCTTGGTCCCCAAGTCTTGCCTTCTACCCTCATTCTCCACTATAAATAGGACCTCCCACACACTTCCCCATCCCCAAAAACGTCCTCACACATACACACACTATACTCTCTCTATTTTCTTCCACAAACACACAAATCCCGCCTAAAAACACACCCCCTCACTTACTCTACTCTCAACACCCAAAACACTTCTTATGTATAGCCTATCTTCCACCCACATATATGTACACACAAGCCCTTCTATTTTCATCCATATATACCTATAAAGCCTTCTATATCCTCTCTTTTTCCCTAAAAACATTTCAAGGTAGGAGTATTGTTTAATTTCATGAGTAAAGTAGGAATTTAAGTATCTTGTAAGTTTTAGATATTTTATGCTTTCATTTTCATTATAGTATTATGTGAAATTATGTGTCTACGTGCACCTATTCAAACACACACGCACCTTATGGGGTTGAATGATATTTCTACTCAACCGTCGCGTTGACTCCTCCTTTCCAATACTTTTTAGACAGAAATGAGATAGCGGATCAGAGTGGCGCAGCGGAAGCATTTGGAAGCTTTTTACACGATATAGTTACTTTTCTATTCTTTTGAAAATTGTGACTTTTGTATTTTGTACAAATTATATGTGAAAATAATTATTTATACAACTATGAAAATATTACCGTTGCGCGTTTCTATCCAATTTTATTTTATAAATAAAAGGGTATTTTTCCGGGTCGTGACAGTATTAAGGTTTAGTTTTCATACCAATTGAAGTTAAAGAGAAAATGTTATTACATGTGTCATAACACCGTCAAAAGCAATGGTCGACATCTGACATGTCGACAGTAAATAAATAGTATAATATACGATTAGTATAAATAGGAGCCAATTGCACCGCTTCATCACTATAGCAAAAAGATTATGTTTCTTTATAGAAATAAATAGCGCCGCATTAAGAACATTTAAGGCTGAAGGAGCAATCCAAGAACATCATGTATGCAACTCAGCCTGTAAAAATGTTTGCCTCTTCTTGGATTCAAGTGACATGTGGTGTGAGCTGCAGATTGTGGGCAACTGCATGGTTTTATAAAATATATTGTCATTATTAAGAGGAATAGACGAAGAACAATGCACACTAATGAAGCAAAACAACAATAAAAGTGCAACTACTTCAAAGTCAAATATCGAGGTATAAATAAACGCTATAAAAACATTTAGGACAAGCTCTAAATTTTCATAAAAATATGACTAAATCAAAACAAGATAGTACTAACCAAACGAGCATCGTTCAATACCACAACATGAAGTAGAGCATTGTTCCTTATGAGGAAGATCAACAACTGTAGACTATTTAAAGATAAGTGATGTTTTAAGATGTACAAACATAGGCATATTCAAGCAAAGAGTAACATTTATTGTAGGGGACAGGAGTGCGTATGATTACTGAAGCAGACATTCACAACAAAATTTTTGCACACACTACTCATCTTAGGAGCGTTAATCTCTGTTGCATACCAACCACTGCAATCAACATTAGGAATGTGGTTAGGTGACAGTTAGGAATGATTATGTAGTTCAGCTACATGATGCCGATCAAAAGACAAGATGTGAGATGAGCTGGGACAACATACTAACAAAGGAAATGAGGAAGATAAAGAATTGGCAGCATAGCTCTACAAAATAAGAGGGGACAAACCATCAACCTTGGAATTAAACACATGTAACAATCAGGTTGGAGGACCAATCGACGAACATCTATAAAGTGAATCAAAAGAATGTAGGGCGAAAGCAGAGAGAACAAACACCTCATAAGAATCTATTATTGGGGAATTAGGTATGAGCAGATTGGGGGAATTACCCAAATAAGATAATAGTCAACCACGAGTAGACCACAATCGATGAGATGCATGACATCGGTCCTGATATTGGGAGGCCCCCGTAGACTCCATTGGAAAGGACTTCCACAAAATGGAAGCAACGACAACTGGAAAGCTACGAAAAAAATAAAATGACGAACAAACTAAGCAAAGAGGAGAACTTAGACAAAAAAGAAAACATGTATTCAAACTGGACAACCATAATATACCCTAATGATAGGAGCATTCAAGTCCTACTAAATGATAATTTAAGAAAAAGCAAATGTACTTTTCAATGTAAACAACAAAAACGCAAAACACAAACTAAAAACAATCTAAAGTTGTAGGTAAACTATAAGAGGCGAACTTTCCAGATTCCAAAATATTGTGTGCAAGCAATGGCATTCGAAACAAGGAAAGACAAAGATGTATAAGGCATCTCACTTGTTTGCAAAAGTAGCCCAAAATATATAGCAAAAAATTTGCCACAAACATAAACATAACTGCAATAACAGTGGGTGGAAAGAGATGAAAAGGTAAGCCTGCATTACAAGGGTAATTGTTGTGCACAATAATGTATATGCGTGCATCATTGTAGCAAATGAAACCGGCTATCCTGAACAAGAACAAATCTAATGTTGCAATTTATTCATTTGTAACAACCAAGACTTAATTGCTATTCCTATTTTAAAACAAATAATGCAGTTTTATGTGCTTAAATCATAATTTTCGACTATATCTATATGGAAAATATAGAGAGGTGCCACCTTTTGGATAAAGGAAAAAGCAAGAAAAAATAGTAGTTACTTGCACAACTACACTAAATAGTACAAAAAAAACGAAAAGAATTCTATGATTGAAGACATATACATGGACACTTATCTAAAAATAGCATTATCATGAGGAAGGCACTTGTAAAAAAGGTTACTATAAATACAATTAGGGATAATTGCATGAAACTCACTTGTGGTTTCATGACATTTGACTCTAGTACCTTATGGTTTAAAAATATGAAAAAAAAAACTCTATATCTTTTAAATTTATGCAAAAAAAACCCTTTTCTCATCCAAACTAACAACGAGTAAGGTACACTCACATCAAGTGCCTGTATGCATGTAATTAGGCCCTATATTTACTTTTAAATAATCCCAAATTAACTAAAATACCTCTAAAGCTTCAAAAAAAATATTTTTTCATTTTACCTTTTTATGATTTCTCTTTTTCAAATTTGTTTTTTATTTTTTCTTTTTCTTGTTCCTTCTTTCTTCATTCTCTTCATCTTCTTCATATTCTATCACCACATCCCCCTACCATCACCGGAGCCGCCGCCACCACCACCACCACCATAACCATCTTTCTTCGTCCACCACAGCACTCCATGTTGCCCCCCGCATCCTCCTACCACGCCATTTTGTTCCTTTTTTCTCAACATCAACCACCATCTCTTCTTCCTCCCTCCCCTTCCCCCTTCCCTACCACCCATCTTCTTCTTTGCGCCATTTTCAAATCTCAATTTCTCTTTGTCGTCCACTACTTTACAAGGTTTGACCAGAAACCAACAATTAGGTGAGTTCTCAATGAGGACAGTATTTCCAAGTCAAGGGACAGTTGGGGTTTTGGCGATTGAAATTGGGACTAAGCTCCTCATTTCCAATTTTCACTATGGGGTCTCCAATGTTAAGGTCAATTTCTTTATTGAAATGTGTCGTGCATACACTTGTATGAGTTGTGTTTAATATGTTCATTGTTTATGTGTGGAAAATATATTTGCGTATAGGTGCAGGTTCATGTGTGTGCAGGTGTGGTAAGTATGTGTGTGTGTGCAGGTGTGTGCAATTTTGTATGTGTGTGTGTTTGTGGGTGAAATTGTGTATGCAGGTGTGTATAAGTGCGTATGTATGTATTTTTTTTCTTGTAGGTGTGTGTAAGTATTTTTTTTCTTGCAGGTGTGTGTAATTGTATGTGTAAGTATTTTGACTTATAAATTTTTATTTATGTATTACATTTTTGTAGTGAGCACTTAATCTGAACTGTTCATTTTTTAAATTAAGATCCAATGGTTCAAATAACAAAGGCATAATGGACATTTTAGCAAAATATTAGCCTTGTTAACCTTGAACTAAGGACAAGGAAATGTGAGCATAAATTAAGAAAATAGAGGGGTGGGGGTGTTTGCGTATTTTTAAGGTACAAGGTATCCAGAGTCAAAGTTGCATAAAACCACAAGTGGGTTTTATGCAATTATTCCGTACAATTATTGAAAAGATATGTACAGTAATTTACTTTATTGTTAAAAGAAAAATCACCCTTCCAACGCATTAAAAGAAAAATCACCCTTCCAACGCATTAAAAGATATGTACACTTTCTCCAATGCGCTTCTACAAATTAGATGCACCAATTTTAATTCTTTCAATAAGTAAACAACATTAAAAGCTAAAGCATTACAGCCATAGATTAACTTTTTTACTAAATAGGCTTTGTTATTGTGGATATGTATAGCAATGATTAACACAAAAAAGAATGTTCGATGAAACATCTTAAGCTAAATAAATGGTGAACAATAGTATGACACAACTATTTACAGTTGACGTCTACAATGTTTAACAATTGGCATACAAAAATAACCCAACCCATATATTTATGGTAAATATGCTCCGCAAGAACCTACAGAAGATTCATGTGCAAAGCGTGCAACACAAAAATGTTCAAATGTTGATTAAGTTAGTACACATGGAATAAAATATATGTATCATTCAGGGCAATCACAATGGAGGAGGGAACACATCCTGTGTATGCAAAACTATCCCAAGTACATGCACAACAAATTGCAACAAAAACGAACTTGAGTGCGGTAGCATCAGGTAAATGAGTGCTACAAGAGATGAATGTAAGAAAGAATATAGAACGCATTGAAGTAAGAACCAAGGGAAGTATTAACTAAGCAGACCAAACATAACAACAAGGGGAATTAACAAATGTAAGGCAAATAAGGAAACGTGAAATTAGAGGTACCTAAATCAACTTGCGAAATTGGAAGAACAATAATCTATGTAGGAACAAGGAGGCGAAGAATATATAAAATCAAAACAAGAGGTCAATGCAACAAAATGCAATGAATGAAAAAAAATTCTAATTACATATGTAGATAGTTGTAAGCATAATGTAAAAAATATTCCAAGAGAAGGATTAAAAGTAGTAATGGAGAAACATAAGACAATGTAAAATAAATAAAAAGACACATGAAAGGAAAAAACTAAATTTGGAAAGTTAGATGACAAACAACAATGCACAACAATAGCAAAACAAACAGAAAGTAGAGGAAAAATGAATTTACCAAAGTAGAGCAGACAGTGTATGTAACATATTTGCGTTAGATTAAAAAAAACATGAGAAATGGATGAAGCACAATAAAAATAGGAGTAAGAGGCTGCGCTACAGATGGGAATAGATGATTCACTATGAAGACTCAAGCAATCGGACTGAGAGAGAACAACATGGAACCCAAGAGAAGAGGAGAGGGCTCACCTGTGACAATAGAATGAGTAAGTAAGAAGAAAAGATTTGGAAGAAGAGCACATTCCTATAACAAAAACATTTAGACAATAGTCAGTGGTAGCTAACAATGTGGTGTAAAGGAATATTCCCAAATAAGAACTGGGAAATTATATAAGGAGGCCTCGTGAACACAAAGAAAACCATTGCAGCAAACCCCAATCAAACAATGATAAAACATAAGCCACAGTGTAGCGATGTCGAATTGTAATTCTATGGATCACGACAATCAACATCGAAGGCAAGCAGTATGGAGAGAAAAAGCATATAGAGAGATAGGAACTAGAAATATAGCTAGGAACAATGAAGCATAGAGTAATGCAGGGGGTTAGCAACATAATTCAGTCAAAGATGAGAAGAAAACCAAGGAAAAAATTTAACAAAAGCCAATTTATGTGGCAAGACGAACAAATCAAACCAAAGCAGCAATGGTTCCCAAGGCATCAGTCTCCTTTTGCAGATGAAGAAATATGGAAACCAAAGGCATACACGGAAGATCTCATTAGGTGTGAGATTACTGTAGCGTGAGTGGCACATTAGATGCATAGGATGCAAAAAACGGCGTCATTTAATATCAAATAAATAAAGTTTTGGAGCCTTGTTTAGCAGAGGTCCATGTTTAGCAGAGGTGCATGAAGGAAAAGAGATGAGCTGGCTCTTAGGACCCACCAATCGATGTTTCACTGTAGGTGTTGAGTATTAGTAATTATATATTAAGTGAAATATAACGTGTCATCAATTTTATTTTAAGATACAAAAAATAATAATAATTTTGCCACAAAAATAATCTCACAAAGCACTAGTGATATAAATTGTGTTTAAGTTAATAACAAATGGGAATTCATGATACCCTTATATTGACAACTTAATAATATGAAAAAAACATATCACAAATCACAGTGACATTTTTTTTGTGCTTATAGTGAAATCCTTTTTTTTTATTTAAATGCATGAATTGAGCATAATAATAATAATAATAACAATATCAACATAATTCCTAATGGTCACATTATATAATAATAATGATCATAATAATAATCATCATCATCATCATCATCATCATCATCATCATAATAATAATAATAATAGATATTTTGTTGGGATTGCTACATGTGTCATCAAAAGAGATAGGGACACTTGTTTTGTTTTCTTTCATTTGATTAGAATGTCTACACTTCAATACCTAAGTGTGCCACATACTCTTTAGTTTTAATGAAATCTCGACCTCAATACTTAATATTTTGCCACAAGCCTCAATTAGACTTCAAATCTCTATCCAATGGTTATAATCTTGCCACAAGTTCCTTTAGCTATATTTAGTATGTCCATATTCATAGGCTAAAACCTTGCCACCAATCTAGCGTAGTCATGGCTATGAGCTAAAATAATAAAATAATTGTTATTTTTTAAGCCTACTACTATATAAATGACTTGAGAAATTATATAAATCCACAACACCTAGAAATCACATAAATCCACAACACATAAAAATCATATAAATCACACACACACGCATACAGAGGTATGTCTCTCTACCATTTTATGATTTGTTTCTCTACCATTTTATGCTTCCTTTATAAGCTTTAAATTCATGTAGCTCAATTATTATATTTGTATATATATTATCGAATATATGTGTATATATGCTTGTAATTTGTATTTCAATGTGACTATCAACACATATGTATATAGTGAAACACACACACACACACATATATATATACATATATGTTTACTTAATAAATTGAAGGTCCTATACATATAGAAACATATATATACACACATACAAATTGATATATATATATATATGTGTATGTTTATGAACATATAATGATTTAATGACCACACATATATATGTTCATGTTTACATATAATCCTTTGATAGTATTTATATATATATATGTGCTACTCGATCAAGTTTATATATGTATATATATTCATTTTGATTAATAAGACATAAAGATATGTGTGGGTCTTGTAAAATTTTGTATACAAAATATTGCTTTGATCAACTAAATTTTCTTTCTCATGTTTTTCATTTATTAAACCATAAAGTTATAATTGAAAGTGGTTCAATGATTATATACATGTGTGTGTGTGTGTGTTTATCATATAGTATCTAAGGTCTAAATTGGTTACACTATATTTAAATGGAATGTGTTACAAATATTTTGAGGATACGAACTAAATAAGTATAATTACTAGTCATGAATATTTGTAGCCTAGTATTCTAATTTTAGCTGCTAATGCTAATTTTAGGTGATGATCAAGTTGATATAGTCGATCCAATCCAAAATCCTAGTGAGATCTAACTAGTTAAGGTAGGAGCCTTTAACCATTTATTTTTGGGGCATTGAAATATATGTAGTAAATATTGTTCTAT
This sequence comes from Petrea volubilis, assembly GCA_026212405.1. Lineage (NCBI taxonomy): Eukaryota > Viridiplantae > Streptophyta > Magnoliopsida > Lamiales > Verbenaceae > Petrea > Petrea volubilis. Next base: position 2,627,593 of record CM047879.1, read on the forward strand.
GACTCACCTTACTTGATTATGGTTTATTTGCTATACCGTTAGATATATTTGCATTCTAGGCTACTACTTAAAACTATATATGTTCCTTATATTTGGATTATGATTCATTTGTCATTGGTATTGAAGATAAATTATTGTATTATTGAAAACTATGAGCTATACTGTACTGTTTAAGATCGATTGACACCCTCAAGGTTGCCCTTGTGAGATTCGGGCCATGGTATGTATAAGAGGCATTTATCGGGCGGAATGGAACGACGGTAGAATCTTTTTATACGACACCATACAATAGGATTCAATTCTACATACATTCGGAGGTTGGTTGTAGTAAGGCTGGATTGGTGTATTAACCCGAGCACGGGGTACACCTACCGTTTTACCGTAATCAAGGTCGCTCCTTGATAGGGGAGGGATAAAGGTTTTATGATATTTTTAGCAAATTGGATAGTCATAAGATTGTATATAATGTTCATGGCTCACTACTGTATTTCTCACTCTGCTCATATTGCATCACTACTCAACCACCAAAAACACAAGCTTCACACTACTGCATATTTGATCATGGTTTATTATTTTAATAGTTTTTATGAGTCTTATTTCCTACTTATATCTATATTTATATATGTAGTCTGACCTCACTAAGTCATTCGCACTTGCAATCTCATTTTTTTTCTATTCACTGCCTTAGATTCAGGATAGGCAGGTTGAGAGGAATTTGAATAAGGCGATAAGAATATCCCAAGCTACTAGTAGTTAGTTCTTTTTATGTTGTTTAATAGATCTTGAAGTTCACTACATGTAATAATGGACTTGATTATTTTGTGCTATTGTCCTTTTGAACTGATATAGTTTTATATATACTAACATTTATATTACTATTTCATTTTCATTGCCCTATCTTTGACTAGTAAATAGTATCAGTTAGGACATTTGTATTGAATATCGATCGCAAAATAGGCACTCAGTATTATCGTCAGTGGACCCCATTCGTATAGAAAGGTCCTCGCAAAAGGGGCATCACACTTATGGTGACGAATCATTTTTATCACTTAGTTATCAGTATTATATGAGTGTTAGGTAGTGACAATTTAAAATGTACAATCTTGCAACGATTAAACTATTTAGTATCAAAGTAAAAGTTATTGCACCACAAGAAACCTACCCTTTACTAACAGTAAAATATATCACAAATTTAATATAACCTATCACAGAACTAGTTCTGTGATGGATTTTGCTCCGTCACAGATCCACCGCTATATGCCTTGTCACTGATTAGGTCTGTGATGGAAACAAAGTCTGTCACTAAACTAGTTTGTGATGGAATTTCTATCACAAATAAATAAGCAATTCCACAACAAAATCAAGCAATGATTTATAAAGTCAATGACAAACTTGACATTTGTGATGGCTTTTTCCATCACTGAATCTATCACTGGATTTTTAAAAAAAATTATTTATAAAAATCTCAATGTCAAATTTTTCACTAAAATTACCACTAAAATAGTGGAAATCCATTGAATCGAAAAATTCTATAATAAACCTGGTCTACGAAAAGCTCTTACAAATCTAAAATCATGATGTCAAACTGCCTTTTTTATATTGAGAAGGCAACATCGGAATTTTCAAGAAATACGGTCACTAAAATGACATAATATTTTCCTAATTAAGCCTCCAACAGTGAAACTCAATGCTACGCCAAGGCTTTTTTCTTCTTTTCTTTTTTGTTTTTCTTGTTTTGGCCAATCTACAAAGGGAAAAAAAAGTTGTGTTAACAACAATAAATTTGAATTTGTGGAACATAATTGATTCAGTAACTAAGGTATATAACCAAATTCAAGAAATCTCAAGCTTATTATCAAAACTTGTTTTGTCCATCAACAAGTCAATAGTTGATCAAATAAAGTTTCCCTTGACAAGTGATGAAAGGGTATAACTTGGCATCCACTTCTTCTTTCTCGTTTCCCATTGTTTTTCAAGTCTTTTATCAAACTCAGAACAATCATTACTTTTACTATACACAACTTGGACTTACATGCTAATTGAGCAAATTATAAGAGGAAGTTGAATTAGTATGTGTGTGTGTGTGTGTGTGTGTGCTCTTGTAGTACCTCCAAAAATCTATACACTGCCAACCACAAACCAAATGGCAAAGAAGCAATCCAGAGCCATCTTCAAATATCAACAAATTTCCTAAATCTGCAAGAGTAAGCCTAGGCTCTCATCTTACTTCAAGATCCCCAACCAAAACAAGTCAACAAGAATTTAAAAGAAATAGAGCATAAATAATAACATTAAACAGTAGCAATGAATAATATTAGATACTAAAGAGTTTGTGTATTCTTGCAACATGCAACAATGAAGTTGCACAAGTGGTAAATAGCAAACCACATATGAAAGAATGGTCCCCCAGAGGCATCCCATGTAAGGAAACCAGAAAACAAGTTTCAGATAATATTATTGGACCAAATTTGTATTTCGTATTTAGAAAATACCCTCAATCCCTAGCCCAATTTTGCTGATCACAAGTTAGCATCCTCTATTGCTAACTTCAATAGCAAATAGTTTGTTCTAGCACATCCTCTTATGGTTGTTAGGAAGGCTACTGTAACATCCCGATTTTATATATTGAAATTATATATATAGATCTATAATGACCCGATACTTCTTAGTATTTCTAAGAATTACAACTTATTACTTTATTTAAAATCCATATGTATATAGAATTTTTGAATTTATATTTATATATTATATAATAGGATCATTTTTATATAATATAGGATATTCAAGATAGGAAAAATGTGATTTTCATTAAATGCTTGTTCTAGATAAAATCTTAGATACGATTAGATAAGATTATGGTAAGATTGGATAAGATTAGATAAGATTATGATAAGATTGGATAAGATTAGATAAGATTATGATAACATTGGATAAGATTAGATAAGATTATGATAACATTGGATAAGATTAGATAAGGTTATGATAAGATTAGATAACATTATGATAAGATTGGATAAGATTAGATAAGATTATGATAAAATTGGATAAGATTTGATACGATTAGATAAGATTGGATAAGACTGTGATAAGATTGGATATGATTAGATAAGATTATAATAAGATTTGGATAAGATAATAATAATTAGAAAATGACTTAAAGTGTATAATAATCCTATTTCTTGCAACAATTGCTATAAATAGGTTAGCTTAGTACCCCATTTTCATCCCACAACACACACTAAATCCCGCCTAAGACACACCCACCCACACTTAACTTGCTCTCAACATACAAAACACTCCATATTTATAGAATATCTCATACCTATATATATATATACACATAAACCCTTCCTTTTACATACATATATACATATTAGTCCCCTATACATCCCCTTAATTCCATAAAACACTCTTGAAAAGGATATTACCAAGTTGATATAGTCCACCTAATTCATAAACTTGGTGAGACAATAAGCTCTTAAGTTTTAGGAATATAGGTTGAGGGGACTCGGTTAAGGCAATTGAAGCGTTACCAAGCATTAGAACATAGTTATTTATCATGTATAGCATACTGGCTTATTTAATACAAAATGGAAAATCACTAGTTAAAGTGTTGTACTTGGATAGTTGTACCTTACAGTTCTATGCAAGTTAATTGTGTTTTTGTTTTATCTCGATTTTATTATTGGGTAGTACTAAATAAGTTGCAAGTATTGCGTACCGATTAGAAAAATTGGTACTCAGCAAGACCGTTAAGTGAGCCCTACTCGTATAGGATGATCCTAGCGAGGGGGGTGTCACAGCTACATAATCGAATAATATCGAGAATAGTTATGTCATCCTTTCGAGCATTTTTCTAAGTATTCAAACTATAGGATCTCATCATCGAAATTCAGAAAGAAGCAAAAAGATCAAAACCAAAGAAAATGGAGCATCATAGTTTCGTTTTGATGTAACATTTTTGAAATTAATGAAGTGTCAAAAAGTGGAAAACAAAAGGATCAAACCATACTCAAGCAAATTACAAGATGTTCTAGTGGTGTAAGTAAACTATATCAATGACTATATAGTGAAAACATGTTAATAGCTTGTAATAAATGAGAGGGAAAACCCCACTAGAAAGATTTCATATATTTATCTAACCCATGACCTGACTGCAAAGAAGAACAAAAGATCAGCACAAATATTGACAACTGCAGGAACCTTACAAAAATTCATGTCATCCATTTTCACTACCTCAATTGTGGATGTGGGGCCTTTCTCTTTGCAAAATTCCAACATTTCCTCTGTCTCTTTCATGCTGCTAGTAAAGGTGCCTGTGATACTTTTCCTCCCTGCGCCAAGTTGAAAAAATAAAATAAATTACAAAACTTAGGTATGGTACAAAAAAAAAACACCAAAGAAATTATCCTCCAAGAATATGGCATGTATATAAGTCAAAATAGAATATAAACCAATGTGAGATAGAGATAACGATAAGCCGATGTTGTTTAAGCAAGTATGGTTGTTCTGAAAATCACAACAAAACCTAAAGTTTTGGTAGCTTCTGGCATTGAAAAATGCCAATGATGTCATGTAATCAACCCCTTTACCTACCTTTGAAAGTTTATCATAATAGGGGTGTGCATTTCAGGACGAATTGAAAGTTTAGTATACTAAATTAGCGCATCAAATACCAAATCCAAGTAACCAAGTACACAACATAAGGTGCAAACAACTAATATAGATAAATTAGACGGATAAAATGGAACTCACCAAGCATAACCATCAACTTTCAATAGAGAGAGGTAAGGTTCCAAGAGAAAAGCAGACGGATCATTTCAAAACGAAAAAGTATAAGAGGATAACCAAAGATAAGTTACACTGATACTTAATCAAAGGAACCAATAAACCTCTCATCCAATGCAACTGAACTTAAACTATCCTCGATATTATGCAATAGTACCTAGCTAAGTGCAGTTCAGACATACCTTTCAATACTTGTATACTGCCTTTTTGGTTTAAGGTGAGTAGATCAAACCTAAGTGTGGATAAGAAAAAGAATTAGCAAGAGTTAACAATATATTAAATATAAAAGAAGTCAGAAAACTTTTATCAAAACCCTCAACCATAAGGTTTGCTTAAAAACTTGTATATACTAACCGCGCTACTTAGTTCATTCCTTTTTAAACCAGCTACATTTTTTGAACATTGAGCCTTCATCTTCATAAAAAAACTCACGCATGCTAACTTGAACAAGGTTTGGAATATTCTATTTTGCTGCAACCAATTCTGACTGAATTGAAGCAATATCAGACCGAGTTATACCCAAATCAAACTGAACATCTTGCATTTGTTGGCAAAGAGTTTCTTCTCTTTCCATAGCATCCTCCACTTCCTGGCGAATGGTTTCCTCGCTTTGCATAGCATCCTCGAACAACTTAGTAGCTTCCTCAACCATCTTTTAAGCATCCTCTGCTACATGTTTAGCCTCTTCCACTCCTCTTTTTAGCTCATCAATAGTCATAATCATGACTTGTGGTTGTATTGCTCTCTTTTTTCTTATTGCAGAAAATTGAGGACCAAGAAATTCACTAACGTGTTGGCAAGTGCCAAACCCAAATACTTGACCTCTTGAAGGTTGACCAGTTGCCTAGATCCACTTTTTAGCATCAAGCACAAGATGCTTTGACAAATCTAGACCATATTGTGCAATCAAATCTTGACTATAAACTTCCCGCACAAAGTACCACATTGAGTGAGAAGAGTAACAATTAAAAGTGTCCAGCTTTAACAATAACGCATCTTGTCTCTTCTCTTATCATGACAGAAACAATATAATTAAGAAAACCTGTCATAACAAAATGCAATAATCATTCTTCTTCCCTTTATGATGGTATACAAAAAATAAAAACTAAAACAATAACACATGTGCATATGAAAAAAAAAGAGACTTAAAAGGTATATTAAGGTGTAATAATCATTCGTTTCTTGCTCACGAAGTAGCATACCCAAAAAAGAGAAGAGACTGAAAGAAACTTCCTTAAGGTGGGGATCCACCCCCACAGAGGGTAAAAAGTGTATGTGCCTACAGATAGAAGCCGAGTTAAACATATAACATCCTCAAATAGGTACAATTAGCAAGGTACCAGCACAATAGTTATGAAGATGGCAAGAAAACGATTGATCTCATAAAGTAAGAACTATTACAAGATCACATGAAATGTTATCTTCAAATAAGCAATCTTCAATAACCATTAGTCTTGAATATGGGAAATTCCTACTAAAGATTCTAGGAATGTTGGTTACAAGAAAATTCGATTGCATCATACAAAACTATTTGCTACTTTGGAAGGATTATAATCTGGAGAGATGTTGAGCAAGGAACATTCTCTAATGATAATAAATTGAACTAGAAAATGTTTTTATAGAAATAAATGATATGCATACATAATACTCATGTGGAAATTCTTAGACCTTTTAGTAACAAATTCACTATTTCCTTTTTGTGTTTTCTATGTACGCCCAAAAAGCTCCATCTGAGTAGGCTTATGACCTAGAGTGTGCTCCTGCAAACATACAATGATTACACATATTACAACATTTTATGTTCTTTATTATATATAGGTAAATTTATAAACTTTTTGAACAATACAAACCATTCTTCTCTCATGCTCTTTCTTACTAATGGAACCACATACACGTTTTGATATAAAGCCATCCTTAACTGGCATATAGTTTCTCTTACCAACTTGAGATCTTCTGTAGAACTTTTCAGTGTTAAAGTAATTATCAATTAACTGATTCCAAACTTCATTTGAGATCCACTTAGGGCCCTTTCCTTTCCAATCTGGAGGATAGCTTGAGTTGGACAACTTTATAGCATCGCTTCGAGCATTATTAAGGGAAGTACGAAAGCTAATTGAAACCATATTCATCCACGTTTCATGAATTATGAATTCATCGTCATGATTCCATTGGAATCGTCCTTGTTAAATAGTTTCCATGATAAAAATTTCATTATTTCTACAAGTTCTTAATATAATATTAAACGAACACAAACAAAGACCATTACATTAAATGCCTCCCACATTATCTCCATTGCCTCGGGTGGCATACTTTTTGTAGTTTCCCATGGAGCAATAAAGTAACTCCTGAGAATGCTAGAAACCACTCCCCCCACATTTTTGAAAGGATCACTAATCAAGCTATACATGAAAATATTAACTATATTATTAAAGTCATTATCAATCAAGTTATTTAAGTAAACTTCACAAAAATAAATTTTACCAGCCCTCATCATATCTCAAAATCGATTAAGCCGCAAGATTAACAAGTGCATGAAGTTCCATGATTAGGTCCTCTAGACAGAGCATTTGTTGCCAAGTCATTATTATCTGAATTCATCTCCAAGTCAGTGGGGCGGGGGGCTCAGCCTCACCCCCGCCCATGCCCTTGCCTTGGAATCGTGCCTTGTCCTTTAGTACCAGATACCCTTTCTCCACTCATCATTCTAAATAATAGAAAATTCATTAGAAAGTCATAATAAATATGTCCAACAAGAGTTTAATCACATTATTCAAACCAAATACACACACACACACACACTAAACACAAACAACAAGACCTTAAAATTATAAATAAGTAAACAATACACAAGTTTCAATAATACAACATTTAAATCATGAAAGTTCATATTATCATCACCTATGAAATCAATATTCTCTGCATGATCTATTTGTTTGCCATCATCTGTGTTGAACTCCTCAAATCCTCCTTCAGCCTCATCTGCTCCCTCTATATCAACAGCAAGATCACATTGCATATGATGGATCTCCTTTTTAGCTACCTCTGTAGGTGCACCATTTTCATCAACCAAAACATCTACTTGACCACCATTTACACTAAACTCATCATGATGAGACCACCATTTACACTAAACTCATCATGATGAGATGTAGATACTTCACTTTCTTGAAAAGCTCTCTCTATTTCAACACGAACATCCTCTTCTTCCCTATTTACGTAGGGCAAGTCAATTCTACCATGTGCTTTGATTTTACACATGGCACGCCAATCACATCTCTCTTTATTTAAAGACGAAAAATATGAATAGTATAATTGATGAGATTGTTGAGCCAATACAAACACATCATCTATTCAAAGCTTTTTTTTATGGTTTATTTCTGTAAGGCCAAAGTTTCAAATACACTCTAATCCATCTTTTAGGGATGGAAATGGGTCGGGTTTCACGGGTCTCAAACCCGAACCCGACCCGCTAGGGTCGGGTTTAGACCCGTTTATCGGGTCGCGGGGCGGGTCGCGGACCTAATATTTCAGACCCGTACGGGTTCGGATCGGGTCTCGAGTTCACTTAAACCCGACCCGAACCCGACCCGTATATATATATAATTTTTTTTAATATACAAATATATATAATTTTAAAAAAAAAACACTCACAAAGACACAATTTTACAATTACAGATCTAGGGTTTTCTTGTTTCACAATTTCACTCTCAACTCTTTCTTCTCTCTTCACCACCACCCACCACCCACCGTCCACTATCTCTCTTCTCTCTTCACCACCACCCACCACCCACCGTCCACTATCTCTCTTCTCTTTTCACTACCACCTACCCACCGCCACCCACCACCCACCGTCCACTGTCGCGCCAACAGCAGCCGCCCCCGTTGCGCCCAGCAGTCGCCGTCCCCGTCGCGCCCAGCCGCAGCCGCAGCCACCCCCGTTGCGCCCAGCAGCAACCGTCCCCGTCCGCCCAATAGCAGCCGCCCCCTTCGCGCCCAGCATCGTCAACCCAGCAGTCTCCGTCCCCGTCGCGCCCAGCAATAGCCGCCCCTGTCGCGCCCAGCAGCAGCCGCCCATCATCGGCCCAGTAGTAGCCGCCCCCATCACGCCTAGCAGCCGCGCCCGTGCCCCTATAGCCACCGATTATGAAGTAGCATTAACCTTGATCTGTTATTGAATTTGCTTTCTTTGATCTGTTACGAAGAATGCTTCCCTTTTCCACAACTTGGATTCGCTTTCCTTTGTTTTTACAACTTGATTTGATTTTGGGCTACCAAACGATTGATTGTGCTATCAAAAATGAAACGGTTGGGACGGGTTTAGAAATTCCGCGGGTTCAACCCGGCGGGTTCGGGTCCATCACGGTTTCGGGACCCGTCGGGTCTGGGACAGGTCCCGGGTCTCAAAAACACTCACGGGTCGGGTCTCGGGTTTGGCCAAACCCGTACCAGACCCGACCCGTTGCCATCCCTACCATCTTCTAGTATACCAATCACACTTGAATAATACTACTTTGTTCCCAAATCCACAATATTCTAACTCAAGTGCTTCAACCAACATGCCATAATAGTCCATATCATCATTACTCCAAGTGCTTCCTAACACGCATACTCCGCTATTCATTGTTGCTTGAAATTGACCATACCCGATCGTATGAAACTTGAACCCATTTACAAAGTAGCCATTGTAGCACATTGCCCATCTATTTGGGCATTTTGCTATTTGTTTTATATGATCCTCAATTACATTTGTGGGATCCTTGACGTATACAATTTGGTGATAGATTATATTAACCACTTGGAATCATAGCGGAGTAATGATATGTATTAGAAAAGTTGAGTACTTGCAAAGCCATTAAACCATTTAATGAATTCTTTGTCATGTAACATTACAAGCTGCTCATCAGTAACTAATGGATATTGTTCTCTCTTTCTTTGATAAAATATCCTATAAGATTTAGACAAGTTGCCTTAAAACTATAAATGCATTTAAAAGTACATATTGAATAGGGATATATCCTACTCTTGAAATGGCAAAAGCTCATCACAATTCAAAAGAATATATCTATGTGCAGCATTTAGTTCATCTTCACCCAACCACCTACCAGCATTCTAAGAACCAAAATGTCATCCTAGATATGTAAAGATTGACAAATGCCCCATATTTTCAAAAGGACCTCCAGCATCATTCTTTGAAGCTCTATTTAGTCTTGTCTCAACCTTATGTTCAAAATAAAGAGAGTAAAATGTTTACATTTCTTCAACAAGGTAGGCTTTAACAATTGAGCTCTCTGAGTGAGCTTTTTCACTTTTTTCTTCAATCGGTGCAAAAATCTACGCATTATTTGGACCAAAGAATATTATCAATACAGGGATAATTAATTAGATTAAATATTATATTTATTTTTTGAATAACTACCTTTCAAAGAGATACATCCACCTATATTGCACCATACCACTAATTTTAGCTTCAAAAGCAAGGTGCACCGGCAAGTGCTCCATAGTATCGAAGAAACTTGGAGGAAAAATCTTTTCAAGCTTGCATAAAATCTCAACAATTTCCTTTTCAAGTTTTTGAACATGCTGAATATGCAACACAATTGAACATATGCTCCTAAAAAACACACTAAGCTTAGATAATGCTTCCCAAATTGGCTTAGGCAACAAGTCCCGAAATACAATTGGTAATAGTCTCTGAATAAATACGTGATAGCCGTGACTCTTTATTCCAAAAAATTTGCAATTAGACTCATTCACACACCAAGCTATGTTCGAAGTATATCCATCAGGTAGTTTTAATTGCTTAACCAACCTACATACTTCTTTTATTTGTTCTTTACTCAAAGCGTAAGAAACTTTAAGTTTCCATAGTTTCCCATTCGCATCAGAGAATAAATGTAACTCATTTCTCTTGCCATATAACTCTAAGTCTTTTCATGCATTTGCATTATCCTTATTTTTCCCCTTCACATCCATTAAAGTGTTAAAGATATTCTCAAATATATTCTTCTCAATGTGCATCACATCTAGATTATGATAAAAAAGATTGGTATGCCAATAAGGTAATTCCCAGAATATGCTCCTTTTCTTCCAATTATAAGATGTTCTGTATCCAGGTATTTTTTTTGACTTCCACTTTGTGTCCTAAATGTAATAATACAAGGAAGTTGATCGACTCGGACCTTCATTTCATGACTAGATAGTCATAGAGGGGGCCTATCTGATTCAATTCTATTTACATAAAATTTATCATTTTGTCTTCTGAAAGGGTGATCAGGAGGTAAAAACTGATGATGATAATCAAACCAACATGTTTTCCTCCATTATCAAGATAAAATGCCTTTGTGCATTCCATACAGTAAGAACATGCTAACACCCTATTAGTGCCCCCAACAAGATAGTATAGCATTTGTAGGAAAATCACTAATTGTCCAAACAAGCACTGTCACGACCCGAAAAAATACCCTTTTATTTTATTAAAATATATTGGATTAAAACTCGTAACGGTAAATATTTTTATTGTAATATATAATAATACAGAAATTTACTACGACATAGTGAAATCATAGTTGTACAAAAGTTGTTATATGAGTGAAAATAATAACTTTAGCTAAATAAAAGCTTCGAAATGCCCTCCTCTTCCTCCTGATAGGCTAGAATGTCTTTGCCTAAAAAAATGTGTTCACAACACATGTCAACACAACGGTTGAGTAGAAATTTCGCTTAATCACATAAGGTGCTCATGTGCATCATATGTGCACAGAGTCATAATATCTTACATAATATTTCACATAACATTACCTTTTGAGTCACTTATTAGTGACTCCCTTATGTCTCCCACAGTACAATATTCCAACCGTTCACATTATTAATCCCCATATTCCATCCATCCACATCGATTCCATCCGTTCACATTGGTGGCCATATCTCAAGATTATGCATATTCCCTACAACCAATACCAACACATGGAACACTCCGTCCATGCAAGATGGGATGGATGGCGAGAACTGTTTTAAGACCGGCAAGCCCATTACCGCCCGACCAAACTCAACCCCATCCACACCGAAAATTTGGGTCCGGCATGAACAAATAAAGAGTTCCACATATTGTCACATAAAGAACATACTTCCATACTTATAACTTTATATATAAAAGCATACAAATAGCATATTTTGGAATAATAAACATACATGAACATAAGATATGAATAACTAGAAACATAATTTCTAATAACTTGAAGTAGCATAATGAAGCATAATATCATGATAGTAAAATGATAAACCAGCACTAGAAAGTAACTCATGTAATTAAGAAAATTCCTACCTTGCATACATCAAATATGGAGGTATAATATTTATGAATTAAAGTAGAAATCTATACTTATGAAATTAAGTAAGGTCCCAACCCTAATTAAATAAACTTCTACCTTTAAAGAGTGTTTTATGAAATTAAGGGGATATATAGGAGGATAATATGTATATAAGTATGTAAAAAGAAGGTTATGTATATATAGATGTGGGTAGAAGATATTTTTTAAATATGGAGTGTTTTGGGTGTTGAAAGTAAGGTAAGTGTGGGTGAGAGTGTTTTAGGCGGGATTTGTGTTGTATGTGTGATGGAAATGAAGATCACCCCCCTCCTATTTATAGTTGTTAGCCAAGAAACAAGATTATTTTATTAGGTTTTATCTTGTTAATTAATGTGATCTTCCAATTAAGTTTATCATTAATTATGTTCACACCTAATTGTGATTGTAAGTTACACAAGTGTTACCCTAAATAATATGAGTTGTAACCTAAATTATATTATGTGTTAGCCTAAAATGATGATTCAAGCCCTAAACTCATTAGAATACTCCAAGTATAAGATTTGCTAGATTCACCAAATAAATGTAGGAAGATATTTTAATAAAATATTAACACAAAATCAAATAAAATCAAATAAAATCTGACTTTTATTGTCCTAATCTTATAAAATCTGAAATCATATCTTTATTTCATTAAAAATTCGAATTTGTATTTATTTATTTTTGTAAAAACTGAAAATTATGGTTTTAGTGCATAAAATCCGAAAATTCATAATTAATTTAGAAAATTTTCAAAATTATGAAATTTAATCTTTATAAATCTGAAATTATATGTATATTTCCCAGAAATTAAAAATGTTTTAGTTATATTTTTGAAAATTGAAATAGAATTTTGAAAATTGTGTTAGAATGTCAAATTCGTCTAAAATTTGGAAAATCATGTAATTTATTCAAAATTGCATCTTCTCCATGCATAAAAGTCTATAATACTTATTTATATTATTTTTGAAAAGTCATAATATTTAATAGATGAATTTTCCATGAGTGGTAATCGAAATACGAAAATTAAAACTTTACCGTTCAAATTGTAAGTTCATTTCAAAAGCAGATTAAAATTTGAAAACAACAAGTAATAATAACATTTCCAAGAAGCAAAAGATTTTAAATCAATTATTTAAATATTAAGGATTACCGGGGTCTTAACAAGCACAACTCGCATTTGAAAGTTCTGTTTAGTGAAAGCATCAAAAGTTTCAACACCAAATTCTCATAGTTACTTCAACTCATCAATTAGAGGACATAAAAAGACATCTAGGTTCTTTCCAAGGCTTTTTGGTCCCAGAACTACCATACTTAGAAACATATATTTATCTTCCATACACAGACCTGGAGGCAAGTTATACATAGTAATTATTACCGGCTAAAAAATGTAAGGATTGCTAAACTTCCCAAAAGGACAAAATCCATCCGTGCACAACCCTATACGCACATTACGTGGCTCTGATGCAAATGTTGGATAAGTGCAGTCAAAATGCTTCTATGCTTCTGCTTGTGCAGGATGTGCAATACTACCATCTCTTGTGTGACGGTAATACTAATGCCAAGTCATTTCTTTAGTTGTTTCTCTTGCCATATAAAGTCTTTATAGTCTAGGAGTTAATGGTAAGTACTATAAGACTTTATAAGGGGTCTTCTTCTTTGAACATGGATTACTTGGCTTATATCGAGGATGATCGCATATTTTGCATTCTGTGAGCACCTCATTCTCTCAATAGTACAACATACAATTATTTGCACATGCATGAATCTTGACATATTCAAGCCCAAGTTTGACCAAGTGCTTCTTTGTTTGGTAAAAGTTATTGGGTAACTTTTCTCCTTCTCGCATCATACTCTTAATTGTTGTCATTAATCGATCATAGCAATCCTCAGGCAAGTTGAACTCTGCCTTAATATTTAGTAGTTGAGCTATAGCTGAAAGGTTCATGTGTTGCTTACAACCATCCCAAAAAGGCTCATCTGCATCTTTTAGCAAGTCATAAAACTTTTAGGCCTCAGGGTTCGGAATTTGTTCATTATTCTCCATATCATAATCTCCTTCAGAATCTTCATTTTGTACATCTTCTGAATTTAGACTCCAATCAAAATTAGGACCAGCAACATCAAACACCATTCTTCTCATATGAGAATCATCATTTTGTACATGTCTCAAGGACTCTCCAATATTTAATCTCGATCTACTTATAGATTCTCCTTGGGCAACTTATTTCGTTTAGCCAATCGTGAACCCATCTTTCAAAAGATGAATATTCACATTTTCTCGACTCTCAAACCTTTTGTTGTCACGTTTGGAACAAGGACACTTTATTGAGCCATGGGAAAAAAAATTGAGGTTGAGAAAAAGAAAGTCCAGGAACTTATCAACCCCTTCGATAAATTCAAGCCTAATACACCCTTCTTCATCTCTTCTATGCAGCATCCAACTACGATCATCAGCCATCAATTCTATAAAAAACATGTACACTAAGAAAAAAATAATAATGATGTGGTAGCATTTAAAGCTAAAGACTATAATGTACAGATAAATGAATGATTATACTGGAATCATCACATGTGACCCTATTCAATTTTCATGAGGCCGCACCCTAGAAATTCCCTCTACTAACCATCTTTTTCACCATTCTGTGAAAGAAATTACCAAATTTCATTCTCCAATGGAGATATGTTCTCGACAAGAAAAAAAGGTTAATTCATTACCAATCAGTGGAAGTGTTATAGTGTCTAATGAATGAATTCATGATTAAGAATATGAACGATCATTTCATGCTATCAGATCATAATCACATAAAATCACACGCACAAACACTCATTGAAATAGACTTCTCAAATATATATGAGAGAGCAACTAATCCACTTACAATTCTAGAAGACAAGATATTTCCCAACTCTTTAATTGTTATTTATGCTGTCAACGAGACTTTCCGATCTTGATCACAAAGCGCAACAATAAAACAAAAAGATCAATTAACCAAATTATAGGCTAAAAAAAAAAAAGAATTTTCATAACATGTTTCATAACATATATATTTCTTAAAGAGGAATTATTATTTTTATAAACAAGGATAATTTCAAATTATAACATTTGATCTTTCTAGCTATACTTGAAATGTATTATTGTAAAATGTATTAACAAAGATATACTAAATAAGTGGCATGACTATTCTAACATACATATTATTCCTCTCCATCTAAAGTAAGTTCTTCTGTTGATTATTAGACATAACTAAATGTTTATAATCATTCTAGGTTACTTTATTAGTCAAAATGTACCACTATTGCCACCCTTCCATGATTAATTTACCTTCACAGTTTCTTTGCCCATTTTTTTAGTACTTAAATTAATGAAAAATCAATCCAAATTAAATGAAAATGCTAATACAAATGACATTGATTCCTTAATAAACAAGCCCACCTTTGTAACACAACAAATCATTGTGCAGAAAGTCATAACTGATGGGCTCTATTCAAAGTGATACATCACTAAGAAACAAATAAAAGAAGACACAAGAAAATATGGTACGTTTTTGACCAATTTCAACTCCATTATTACAAAAAATATATATGCTTCCTTTCATGAGTTCCCTTTCACCAACAATGCAAGTTTTAATTAGAAATGATGCAGAATCTACAAAAGCTATTCTCAAGCATATTGTTATCCCAAATGAACTCAATATCACTCCCATGCCCAAAAGCTGGTTAAGAAGGCCCCAATCACTATATTCATGACTTATCTTAGCACAAATGGAAAAAGAATTTCAAAGTATTAATGGCTTTTGCTAGACATTTCTTTAGCATGTTTAGAACCACTAAAAAAATACATGAGTTTTCCAGTACTTAAATTTCTAATGTTACAACAACAAACCTGCAATAGAGTATAATGCAACAACTCATTTAAAACACAATGATTGGTTTAATTTCTTTTATTACAGTGGCAGCTTTTACCCACGCTAATGGTAATGAGTTCTATTCACATCTCTGCATTAAGGGATTCTCTTCTAACATATACACAAAAATATTCATAAACCATAAAAGATGCGTAATTTTACCAAAAACATATGAAGTTTTATGAAGATCAGGAAAGTGGTCAAGTAATATACATAAATTTTGCAACAGATTACTTTTGAAACTATATATCCAAGCTTTTGATGAGCACAAATATTGAAGCCTCCCAAACTACTACACTTCGTTTTCCTTTTCTTCTCCAAACAAGAGAAAAAGCCTCTGCGCCCCTATTATAGCCACCAAGCAAGAATCATATAAATGATACTTTTGAATGCTATATATATGTTTATGGATTGCTTATTAGGCTGAGTTCTTATGTTTGTTGACCAGAGACGATGTTTTAGTGAGTCAAGAACATGTTCAAACATAACGATGCACACTACAAGGAGCAACATAAAACACATTTGTTGCTACAACCTAATGACAGCTAATGCAAATAACTTCAACTCACTAAATCAAGGAAAAAAATCAATCAACATATGAGTAAATTAATTCCTACCCTAATTTGAAGCCCAAACTTAATAATACGCATTGTAGTTTATTAAACATTAGCTGATGATTAATAGAACAAGTGAACAACCATGCACCTTCTTAGATGTGTAGATATTAGATCGAGCCACATGAGGCACAACTGTTATTATATACATGTATAGTGATCAGCATATTTCCTAAGTTGGTTTACAAATGCCTCTTTAAAATTTCCACACAAAACACGGAAAATCCAATCTAAACAAATTCAAGTGAGAAACAATGCCTACTGAATTGACAATTACCAACAAAATTAATGAGCAAAAAAGGCTTAAATTAGCTAAAATTCAACCAAAGCAAATATAGCCAATATTAACAATGAAACTTACCAGAAAATGCACTATTTAGTTGAAATTCTACTCCATCAGGAAAAATATGTCAAATGCTTATAAACTGACTGCAAAATTAGAAAAAAAACACAAAACAATGTGAGTTGAGGTAGCAAACCTAGAAAAATCGAATTGAAACTTCACTCTAAACACCGAAGTACAATTTACAGCTCAAGGCATTGGAGAGTTTGGCTGCAAAAAATCTCAGTAACAATGGCGAAATGGGCGAGGAGAGGGGAGAGTTTCAGTCTTCAGATTTTGTGTTGAAATGGGGTTGGGGTACTGTGAGTGGGGAATTGCTGATCACCTAGTTTTTCATCTTTTAGCACTTGAGTTCGATTCCTAGTGGACACAAAAAATTGAATATATTTTTTAACATAATTTATGCTTAACTATTCACTAAATAAATTAAAAAAGAAACAACATTTGCTAGTAGGTGAAGCGGTCTACCACCATTTTCTGTCATATTACTACCTGAGTTCAAATACATGAAGTGTACAATTTAAATAACTTCTTTTTGATACTACTTTAATTACTGATGCCAAGGTTTGTCACTAATTCAATATACATAATAATACTTGTGATGAATTCATAAAGGATGAAAAGTCTGTCACAAAATTATTTTAAAATTCATTCTAATAGTTAATATTCTTCCCTTAATTTAAAATCCGTCACAAATTCATTTTATTTGTGACGGAGTTGTATCCGTCATAGAATTTCCGTTAGTAAAGGGTATTTTTCTTGTAGTGTTGTCATCTAATTTATACACACTATTAGAGATAAAAATTAAAAAAAAAATATTATCATTTATTTACATTATTTCTATTATTAACATTACCATTTATTGGTTTTTTTTTCTAGAAGGAATTTGATGTCAATTAAAGTCCAAGTTATTGGATTGTAAAAGTCCATGCAAGATTAACGAAAAATCTAGAAAAACATCTTCAAATTTGGCTGCATATTGTGAGATTCTAAATTAAGTTTGCTTCACCATTGAAAAAAATATAAAATAATTCATTTTACAGATATCAAGACTAAATTTTATTTTATCCTGAATTTAACTTAATAGCAATTTAGAATATCACTTTTTAAATTGAAAAATTAAAAAACGTAAAGATCAACTTAATCAACTATACCTCCTGGATGCTATTTGAATCAAAATGGCAATTTCGTCAAATAACACCAAGCAACCTGCTTCCTAAGTTGCCGGTTATTACTGTGCCGTAATACATTTGCTAAAATTTCAACTATAAGGTATCCAAATTTTACAGCCGTCATACAGGTGTTTTCCTAAATTAAAATAGTTTGTTTGCTTAATTTAAAATAATCAGTAAACCTCTGAATTTAATTCATAATTGAATTAGTAAGAAAACGAAAGAAGCATTAGAAAGCACTCAGAATTTAATTACATATGCGCATGCAAACTGTGTTAAGTGCTATTCCAAATTTTTTTAAGTATAAATAGTAAATATATGTTTTATTATTTAATTGATGTCCATAGCTTACAAGATTAGCTACAGTAGCAGCAATATTCATCAATTCCTGTGCATTGGGATGAACATTTCTAGCAAGCTAATGTGCCACTTTATTGCAAAAATGACCAATGTGGCTAATATAAACAAAGTCAAAATAAGAAAATATCATCCTAGTGCATATAAAAGCTAGAACCTCTTCTTTGCTATTCAAACTTGTTTTTAATGTGAGGTTGTCATCCTGTTTGCATAAATTTCGACAGCCACGCCAGAGTGGCTACCTAGGGTTTTAGGTCACTGAATTCGATGAGAAAATAGTAAATTCGAAAGTGGATTTTTGCATGTGTGTGCGGGCTTGCCAGTGTGTAAGGACACACAAATAGAAGTCTTTGATGATTTGAAGTGAAAAGATGTGATGCACCTAAGACTTCTATCCGAAAAACGATTAAGTCAGAGTAGGCGAACACTACCACTGAGGTTCTACGCGCCTACAACTTAATGTAGGACTTAATAATTTAGTACTCTAAGGATCGAAAAGAGACAAAAAGCTTAAATCGAAAAGAAAATGTATTTAGAGATGATAGATACTCGTCATTTGGACTTTACAAGACTTGCCTACAGACATATGCATTGATGACTCGGGCCATATCTATGACAAAAATGCATTGAGCAGTTCCTAAGAACTCCAGCTACAAGCATTCACATAACGATTTTTCTACCTAGTGAACTAAAGCTAATCTTTGTTCATTTAGACTAAAAAATCAGAGAAGTGTTGACTTCTTGATTTAGAGAGTTGTTGTTGTTGTTGTTGTTTGATCGTTGGATGATTTATCAAATGGCGAATCCAGCTCCTTTTTATAGATTTCAATCTACAATCGAACCCCTTTTCTTGGAGTAGAATGTTTTATTCAGGCTTTGGTTATTTGAAATAAATAGCCATCCTTGTATCTCGATCATGGTAGTTATGCCACCTTACCTGGATTTCAAATTTCCAGCAGCACATGGCCTTTATTTTAGGCATGTTTAGGGGTAACGATGCCTTATCTTTGGCCAATCTATTATTCCCATCTAACAACTCCTAAAAATAAGGGATTTGATTATTTTTTTTATTTTATTTCTATTTTTGCTAAATGGGACATGGGCCTCCAATTCATTCCGGCACAATTCTCTAACATGGGTTGTTCCGCATGCATCGAAGTGACCTCGGTCTTGTTAATTTATTTTGGCATGGCGGAAAGGACCAAAATCAGCCCACTCCGAATTTATACAAAAATTCATTTTTGGGCCCAAACAATGCCCCCCAGAAATTGTGATCAATTGTAAGATTTGGTCATAACTTGGTTACAATTTCACCTTCTTTGTGCCATTATTTTGATGGCTTTTTTATTTATGTCGACATATACGATTTGGCAGCTTATTCTTCTTTCTTAGCACAAACAGAGTGAAGAAAGAAACACCTAATTAAGTAATGGCTATCACGTCACCAACTACCATAATAACATTCGGTAATCAAGCCATTTTAAATATAACAAACTAACACTTACCTACTAGAATTTCCCCCTCGTCTTCACTTTTTTTTTAATAATATATATATATATATATATATATACATGCCAAATTCAAATTATGGTCGTTACTGGCACCATCATGATGGCACCCTTTGGGTTTCCCAACACTAGTCGTTTCTTGCACCGGTTTCCCCCACTCTCTGAACGTTATTTAATTTCCAACCTCTTAGTTCTCTCCCCTTTCCTACTTCTCAGTGTTTATCCCTAGATTTTTTCGGACTCCTCCCAGCTGTTAATTTTGACTTTAAAGTCTTACTGCCCCCCATCGTCTCTCCCTCACTACTCTTCTATCACCCCCAATTTCGAACCCTAGCTTCTCTATAAAACAACAATGGCATCCCAAAAATCAACTATTTTTGCCTGTGAGGGTTCTTAATCTTTGGGACATGTCCTTGGCGGCGAAGCTACCTAAGACCATCCTCAAGACCTCACTCGCTTTCAGAAACGCCTGCCGTACCCAGCGGGCCATGTATTTGGCACCTCCATTCGCAACTGGCCCTAGTCACCTAATTCTTCTGTTCACCCCGACTACATCACTTGGTGTAGCCAGGTCAAAGCCGCGTACTGACAAGTATGGAGAGACATTGGGATTTATGCGCCTATCTAGGTTTCTAAAATCCCTTACTCTCCCGATTTAAGGTTTTTGCAATCTGAGCTCCCTTTCTATTGTAGAATTGACAACACCTTCCATTTTTTCGTGGGGCCCATGACCCTTATCCTGCTTCACTTGGAACAACTGGCCAGGTTTAGACCTTTTGGCCGTCCCATTAGTGTTAAGGTAAAATACGATGACCTCGACATTTTGGAGCTCTGGCATCTTTATCGCGAGAACAAACCCATGAAAAGTTATGTGTATATTATTTCTCACTTCGTTAATAAGGCCACTCCGGTCTCGGATGAGGAGCACATTCGATTTTTGGCACTATGGCTATGTTGATACGTTTTTAGTAGCCAATCTTGCCAATAAACGATGAAGTTTTATTATATGGTTGGGGCATTGGTTGTGGGTGCCAACCTAAGGTTGGGCCCAACCGTATTAGCGTTTGTTTATAAGGGTTTGCGGAAATTAGCCAAAGTTTGGCAAGACCCTAAGAAGAGGGAAATCTACCACGGGGATCTTTGGTTGGTGCAATTGTGGCTTCAAGCCTACTTTCCCCATTTATGCTCAAGATCCGTTGGCATGAGAATGGAAGGGTAGCTTTTTGCCACCTTTCTAGCACGCATTTCCATTTTGACTGCCAACCCAGAACGAGACTTGGATCATTTGTATTTGCCTCAGTCTAGGAGCATGCCAGAATGGGCCGTACTCTGTAGTGGTGACCCGACGTTTTATCGCCATGGGTCCATGTCTTCAAATATCAACGACTAACGGAGATGGGCTTTTTACCTTATTACGAGAGACCTGCCATACTGCTTTCGCTTTGACAACATGGTCTCCAGTTGCCTTCTGCCATAAGCTCCTTATTACGTAGTGCATCAATTTAGTTTAGTTTAGCCATTGCCGCCCAATTGTGACAATCAATTCATCACATGTCAAGCTGAATAAGTATAAAAACGGGGATGCTGATGTTTTCAGGAGTCTGGTGGAGAGCTTCTAGCGTCACTTGAGTGAATTCGAATTCATTTATTTCGCCAGGGACCCCAGGGCTACTTCGTCTTTCCAATCTTGGTAGCAGGGGTACCTTAGTCACTCTCGAACTGACCCTGCCCACGCAACCGTGGCCCGATTCACCTTTTCGACCATGTCACGGAAGGTCTCCGCTGACATGCCTTTCCCTAAGGATGTGTCTATATGTTTTAGCAATTTGAGCACTTTTATAATGTTGTATGGAACCCTTTAAATTAAGATGAGTGTATTAGGCAGGCATCAGTCATTTTTTACGAAAAGAAAGACAGATTAATTACAAAAGCGAAAGAGCACATCCATGCCTTTAGGAAGAAGTTAGAGCACAAAAAACCTCATTGGTCTATGTTTTACAAACCTCTATGTTTGACTGCTCCCCCTTTACCTGATTTTGTCACGTGGGTGGTCATACCTAACCTTCCCCTTGAAATGCCCATGAGCTTCTAAGATGAGGTTACTTTCAGCGGTCTTTTCGCTAATGACCCCGTGGGAGTTCGTCGGGTTGAACTCTTTGGCCTTGCTACCCCTTTACGGACTGATGCATAACCATAGAAGGGAAAGGTATCACCGTCATCCTTATTTTCACTCCTCTTGGTCTCTCCTTGTCTTGCCATTAAATCTCTTCCTTGCTTTCTTGTCTCCATTAAATCTCATCATGTGTAAGGACCCGAATTCTCCTTTCGATTATATATATATATATATATATATAAATACCTAAATATGTATAATTTACATGTTTCTATGTATAAGTTTTCATTATTTTCATACTTTGTAGGACATGTTCAGTTTAAGTGCAATATGTACAAGTTTAGGGCTCATTCTTGTTTTAGTTAATCACCATACAAACTATAAAATTATATAAAATACATGGATACATAGATATATATATATACACGCTTTATATATGTATATATACTTAGTAGATTTTCTTGTAAATTTCATAACTTTTGGAAAAAAAACCCCTAAGCATGGGTAAATTGTATTTTCTACCCCTAGATATTATTTTCTTCCCTAATATGAATTATTATATATAAAACCAGAAAAAAATCTACATTTTTGCTGAAGAATAGAGGGGGGGGGGACGGTTTTTATGGAGATAAAAAAAGAAAATGTTAAATACTTTGCGTATATTGAGCCTTATCCTCCAAGTTGCTAGATACAATGTTTTTATGCACTTGTAAAATACCTTCTAGATGCAAGAATACATACTTGGCTCAATTTAATGTAGAGTTTCATACTTTGTAGTACATGTTCAGTTTAAATGCAACATGTACAAGTTTAGGGTTCATTCTTGTTTTAGTTAATCACCATACAAACTATAAAATTATATAAAATACATGGATACATAGATATATATATACACGGTTTATATATGTATATATACTTAGTAGATTTTCTTGTAACTTTCATAACTTTTGGAAAAAAAACCCCTAAGCATAGGTAAATTGTATTTTCTATCCCTAGATATTATTTTCTTCCCTAATATGAATTATTATATATAAAACAAGAAAAAAATCTACATTTTTGCTGAAGAATAGAGGGGGGGGACGGTTTTCATGGAGATAAAACAAAGAAAATATTAAATACTTGGTGTATATTGAGCCTTATCCTCCAAGTTGCTAGATACAATGTATTTATACACTTGTAAAATACCTTCTAGATACAAGAATACATACTTGGCTCTTGTTAATGTAGAGTTACACTTAAGCTACGTTAGACTATATACTTGGCCAATTAGGGTATTAATTGGGAAAATGACTTAATACTATTTTAATTCTATCTTCTATATAATATTACTTAGCAAAAACACAAAAATCATCACACACACACTAAGAACCGGCCATACCCTCCTCATTTCTACTTGTTTTCTTTCACTTTTCCCTCCACTCCTTCAACCCTTCAAACCATCTCCCAACTTCAAACACTTTCCCTTCTTCAAACCCGTACAAGGCAAGAAAGACATCAAGGTAGAAATTTGCCTATGGCATGAGCTAAGCTAGAGTTAGGTTTTTCTCAATGTATTAGGATGTTATCTTCCCTATAAGACCTAGGAGTTCACCACAACTTGGTGTCCATCTTGGGTCTAAGGGATTTCAAGATGTGTTGGTTATATATGTGTATATGATGTTTATGATGTTTCTATGAGCATGTTTGGTTAAATTCTTGAATAAGCATGCTGAAATTGTTGCAATTATGCTGTGTTATCATGTTTTATACCTTGTTAAAGTCTTATATATGTGCTGAAAGCTAGAATTTTAAGTTTTCCAAGCTGAAATTTCAAGTTGTGCATATGCTGGAAATTACTATTCATGCAGAAAACTTGTTTTTGAAGCTGAAAACTTCAATTTTTTGTAAGGCTGGAAAATCCAAAAATTCCCAACTGAAAACCTGGTTTTAAAAATGTAAATTCAGTGTAAAATAAGCTGGATTTACAGGTTTTTAAAAGCTAGAATTTTGGGTTACGAAAGCTGAAAATTTCAGAAGTTGCATGCTAAAACGTTGCGCGTTGCAATCTGAAAATTTCAGGTCTCATAAGCTGGAAATTAGAAATTTTATCAACTAAAAGTCTATTTTACAACCTTGGGAATATATGTGTGGATTTACAGTAGGTTTTAAGTTGGAATTTTAGTGGTTTGAAGGCTAGAAATTTCAGTTCGAAGTTGTAAATGTCGATTTCGCAAAACTGGAAATTTTGGTACTTTGTGCTGAATTTGAAATGAAATCTGTTAGTATTGTGATGAAATTGTGATTTGGATGTGTTGGAATTATGTGTATAAGGGCCCCATATGTTTTCGGTGTGGATGAGGCTAGAGTTCGGCCGGGCGACAATGGGCTTGCCGGTCTTAAAACAGTTCTCGCCATCCATGTCCTATTCTCATCTTGCCTGGACGGAGTGTTTCAAGTATTGGTTGTGGGTCTTAGGATTTTGGCATGTACCCGGGATATGAGAACCAGTGTGTTTAGGTTGGGATGGGAGTTTCAATTAGAAATTGATTTACGGCACGGCGAGATAAGGTAGCCGCCTTTCGAGGTGGAAAACGGTAACAATATGTTGGAATGTGATGCTCTATCAGAGCTGGAATATATGTGATTTGATCAAGAACTAAAATTTCTATGGTTTTATATGTGGTTTTCTGTGCTTTCATGATAATATGCAATTTCACACGAACACCTCATGTCTATGCGAATTTCTACTCAAAATGTGTATATGTTGACATTGTTTTTTTTTATTATGTTTTTAGCCGGAATTGAGACATCGGAGGATAGGTACGAAGAAGATGTAGGAGGATGCTTCGAGGCGTTTAGTTAGTTATGTATATGTGTTGTGCAAGAAACTTGAAAGTTAACCTTGTGTACATTTAATAAACGAATTATGTAAACCTCTCTGTTTTATGCTAGCATGTTTTGGAGAAATGGTTATATGATAGATGTTGCATGATTAGCTAGAGGTTTCGTCGATATAACGAGTCATCTCCCAGAACCACGTAGTTAGTGGCCCTCATCTTGATTTGTCGGGGTGCTCCCTGGAAGGGATCCTTCAGATAACTTAGTATTGGTTTACGCCAATCTTCGAGTTGTTTCATGGTGCTCTCTACGGCACAAATGTTGGTTCTTTCAAAATGAGAAGGATAGGTTTGCATTGTAATGGTATAACTGGCAGCCTTACAACCTTTGGGCAATTTTGCTCCAGTGGCTATTGAAGCCAATTCATTGGCTTCGATGTTAGATTTTCTTGCCACATGTTGAAACGTTACCTCGTCGAATCCCATTAATTATGCATTAAATATGGAGCCATAACTATCAAAGACGGGTTTCTGTACTGAAATGTACCCTGGATCTGTTTAACGACTAGCTGGGAATCTCCAGTTACACTGATACTAGATGCTCCTAACTCATGTAATAACTCCCATCCAAGGATCAAGGCTTCGTATTTGGTTTGATTGTTGGTGTATAGGAATTCGAATTGGACCGCCATGCCATTCTTGATTCCTGTTGGCAAAATGACTACTATGCCAGCCCCAGATCCTTTGTCTATTCGAGACCCGTCGAACTGAAGAACCCATGGCTTGACAAACACTGATAGCATTTTGATTTGCTGAGTCACTTCGTCATTTATTTCGACATTGGGGTGGTCAATGCAGAATCGGCCAAGGCTTGGCCTTTTATAGCTTTCTGTAAAACAAATTGTAACTGGTACTCCATTAGGTGGATGGCCCATGGGCCAATCCGACCACGGACTATTGATCTCGACAGCATGTATTTGATCACATTGATACTACTAATTACCAGAACTTTCACTGGCAACAAGTAGTGTCGTAGCTTAGTACATGCAAAGCACAGGGTCAAACATAGCTTTTTGATCAGATGGTACCTCTATTTGATGTCACTAAAATGCCTGCTTAAGTAATATATAGCCCGTTCGAGACCATTCTCATTGCCTTGAGCAAGGAAGGCCCCAATGGTCTTGTCGGCTGCCGAGATCTAGAGTTTGAGCGGCTCTCCGTTTTCGCGACGACATCACTACAGGAGGGAAAGTCAAGATTTTCTTGATCCTCTCGAATGCCTACCCATGTTCTTCAGACCATTCAAAGTTGTCATGGTCCTTTAATAAGGGTGAGAAAACCTTGGTCTTTTCTACAAGGTTTGAAATAAACCTTCTCAAGTAATTGACCTTTCCAAGAAACTGCTAAAGTTCATGGCCTTTACTTTGTTTGTTTCCACTTCGATCCCTTTTTTATGCACTAAAACCCAAGATAGTGGGCTGCAACCACTCCAAACACTTATTTTAGCGGGTTTAGTTTCAACTGGAATTTCCTCGTCCTTTCAAAGGCCTTAATTAAGTGCTCTAAGTGTTAAGCAAAGCTGGTAGACTTAATGATGAGATCATCAATGTAGATTTTTACGAAGTCATTTATGTAGTCATGAAAAATGCAGTTCATGGCTCTCTCATATGTAGCCTCGGTATTTTTAAGGCCAAATGGCATGAGCTTCCATTGAAAGGTACCAATGCCCCCCCGGCATTGGAATGCCAGTTTCGGGATGTCTTTTTCAGCTACGAAGATTTGGTTGTACCCTGTATTGCCATCAACAAGAGTTAGAAACTCATGCCCTACGACAACATCTATCATCATGTCAACTATTGACATCGTATATTCATCTTTTGGAGATGCCAAGTTTAAATCTCTAAAGTCTATGCAAATCCTTAATTTGCCATTCTTTTTTATGACCGGCACAATAATAGCCATCCATTTAGGGTATTTGGCCACTTCGATAAAGTCTGCCTTAAGCAACCTCTAGATCACCTCTTTGATTAACACGCAGACTTCTTCGGACATGCATCAAAGAGGGTTTTCATGGCTTAAACCTAGGCAAAATAGGTGTACGATGTTCCACTAAGTCCCTACTAAGATCGGGCATCTCATCATAATTCCACGCAAAACAATCCTTGTATTGTTTAAGTGTATTGATCATGGCCTCTTTATTTTCAGGACTTAGCAAAGAACTAATATATGTTGGCCTATGGTCGTTTTTACTGCCAAGCTCCACTTAGATGATAGGGTCCTGCACCTGGATTCTGATGTCATCGAGCTTTGTTGGAGCGGCACTCAATTCTTTTAGTGTTATCTCATCTATCGAAGTGAGATCTTTATTGTGCTTATAGATTACATCTGCATTACAACTGTATTAATCGGAAAGATCTCTGGCCAATAAGGCCAAAGTTTCATTTATTATTATTAATCCGGTATTATCCGGAATTATTACAATTTCATCGGCGGTAACATTCATGAAAAACATCTTGAGAAATAGAAAGCAGTCTTTCATCAGTCTTACAAGGCCTGCAAACTTCTTTGCTCATCGCAACTTCTAAACTAACTGGTACCACAGATGAAGTGGCACAAAGCAAATGACCATACTTGTCCTGTCCAGCAAACCTATATGGTCCGACGTTGTCAGAGAAATATCTGGCTTCTACCACATTCACATTACTCGTGAACGGCCTCTCTTCTGCCTTCACCATCTGTTAGGGCTGCGCAAGTGCACGCAGCCCTACAAGTAATACAAAGTGAGTAGAGTGTCGAATCCCATAGGGATTGTGATTTGGCCAGTGAAAATGACTCATTTTGTTTAGCTAAATTGATCAAATTGAGGAGTGGTTTTTTTTCTATATTAAAGTTAATATCAAATTAAAAACTACTCGCGAATAACAATAATAACAAATAAACAATGTGAATAATACAAGTGCAAGGTGGTTTCATTAACCTAATTCCCTATTCCAATCCAATCCCTAAATTGAATGGTTTCGTGGTTCTGTGAAGCCAGGAACAAATATATCCACAATCTCTCTCGAGCATCGTAGAATTTAAATCATACAATCCTTTCGAAGCCTGAAACTAACCAATTCTCATTCAATTAATCCAAGCTTTAGAAAATATTTGTATAAGTTTTAACACCGCCTTAGGGCTCAATTAATATGAAATTCATTCTCATGCAATTTTAATACCAATCGATCTCGTCTAATTAGAGTTACAATTGTGAATCGTCTCTCGACCTCATCAATGATTCTCAAATTTATTAATTAGAGGTGATCAAACCCTAACCAAGTATTAGACCATTAAATGAGATTCACACAAAAACATACTAAATCGCACTCATATTAATGGGATTTTCACAGGATAGAGAAAAGGAGAAATACACCATCCTTGCACTTAACAATTGAATTAGTTCATAACGAATTCAAATAAAAACACGAAACACGAAAAAGAATCCATAAGGAGAAGAAATAAACTTATTTGCTGGAGAATTCAGATGCAAAACTTCCCTCCAAACTTCATTCTTGACTTCGCCTCCGAATCTTCTCCGTCTCCGTCTTCCTCTTGAAAAATCCCCAAAGTAGATCCAAAAAGAGATGAAAAAATTGAAAGAGTTCTTTTCTAATCTATAAACCTGCAAAACGGTATCTTTAGTTGTGGGAATGTATCTGGACTTAAAAGGGGCAGAAAAACACCTAGAACCACCTTCCTAATAAGAGTGCTAATCAAACAAGGAAAGCTTTTAATTGTGGTCGCAGATTTTGGGTTCGTATGCAAAATATTTTGGGTACGTACCCAAACTTACAGATTCATTTATCTCCCCGATGACTGAAACTGGGTACATACTTGAAATATTTTGCGTATGTACTCATTCATACATACTCGTTTCTTCTCTAAATGGCTTGAATTGGGTTGATACTCAAAATATCTTGTGTAAATATCCGACTCTTGACTTCCACTTTTTATGCCCTTTATGGTATTTTTCCCATCTCACCCACAAAGCAACGATTTAACTTAGATTTAATTTAGGCATAATAAGGCTCAAATAGAGAAAAATACATGATAAGTCCAACAAAATAAACATAAAAATCAAGTAGAATTACGGACTTATCACCATCTCTGACTCATTCTTGCTATCTCCCAAAAATACTAAGAACTGATGTAAGGTTGACAGGATGCACATGGTGGAATGAATCCAGTCCCTTCCTAACAACACATTGTAGGAAGTTTTGGCGTCTATCACAAAAAATGTTGAGGTTACAGTCTTATTTCCGATGATGACTTCGATCGGTAGAATGCCAATGATGTCAGCCTTCTCTCTTGCAAAGTTACTAATCACCATGTTTGTTTTCAAGAGGTCAGCCTTCTCCTTTCCAACGTGCTTCATGGTTTGGAAAGGCATGACGTTTACGGCGGCTCCGTTATCCACCAGCATCCTTCCAGTAGGCTTGCCATCAAGATGGCCAGCCACGAAGAGGGGCTTTACATGTTTCGCCATGCTTGGTGGTGGCTTTTGGAACAGAGCTTTGATCTCTTCGGTTGTCTTACCCTTCTGGGTTACTTGCTCGGAATTACTCCTGAAGAAAGCCACGGGCTCACTATAATCCCAGACCTCACTGCTTTCTCCTGCGTCTTTTTCAGAATCATTGTCAGCCGAAATATTAGAAGGGAATACCCATACCATGTTGTATTCTATTTGGACGGCATCGCCATTGGCCGACGCCATGTTCATGCTTTGGCTTTCCATTGGCAGCTCCTTGCCCATCCAATTTACCTCTTCCATATTCTTGATCCATTCACTCAGCAAGTCCTCCTCTCTGACATCTTTTGGTTTGCAAGAGGTTTCATTTTCTGATTCGTTACTTTCCAATACCATTGGAACAACAGTCTTCTTCTCCAACTGGATACCGATCTAGATGACTTCCCTGTTTTTTAGATCTATCGATATTACCGCTTTACCCTTGGTATGTCTGGCCATCTCTTTTTTGAGCATTTTGGCCTCTTTGAGTTGTCGCAAGTACCTCCAATACTATGTTCAGGTTATCTCGCGAGGACTTTTCCCGTTAGGGAACTTAGGGTGCCTCACTACTGTCCAACGACCTTCACTACTAGAAAAATAGCTAATAGCCATGGATTTTAGTCATAGAAAAACTCCATGGCTAATAGCCACGGATTATACGCGGATTAGCCACGGATATTAAAAAAAATGAAAAAAACTTAGCCACGGATTGGCCGTGGCTATTTTTGGCCACTAAAATTGGCACGAAATTTGCCGCCAATTTTTAGCCATGGATTAGCCAAGGCCAATCCGTGGCTAATCCGTGGCTAGCCGTGGCTAAAAATCCGTGGCCAAGTTTTTTTTTTTTTTTTTGCACTAAGTATGGTTTAAACTCTTGACTTCTTAGTTGAAGTTAGAGCATTAAACCACTACACCACTTTAACTTTTTATTTAATAATTAGTTTTTGCTATACTTAACTAATATATATATTATATATATTGATATATATATAATAAATGATTCGATATATTACATACATATAAGATTAGATATATTTATATATAATTAGATGTATATATATATATCAGATATATATGTACATATGTAAAATATATTAGATATATAATACACTGATATATATTTATATAGATGATTGATATATTTCAATATTTATTTCAATATCAATTCCAATGATGAATGATCGTTTCAATTATTTGACGATATTATAATGTTCTATTGAGTTAATAGACAACTAAACTTTCATAATTATTTCTGTAGATTTAATTTACCATTTTATTATAACATCACAATATATATGTTGGATTATACTACATATATAAGTATATAAGTACACTCCTAATCAGTCCATTTCATCATTTATTGTCAATTGTGCCTGAACAAATCTTCCCATGTATTCCTCGACTGAATCCCCGGGTATTTATCTCATATTGGTCAATTTCGATATGGATACCTTAGGAGATAGTTGATAGAAGTGACTATGGAAAAGACTCTCCATAGTTGGCCAGTCGAGAACAGATCCAGGTTTTAATTTAATGTACCACAAACAAGCCTCTCCGGTTAAAGAATTAGGGAATAGATGTAATTTTACATTTCCATCTATTCCGATTTCACTACACTGTACGGTGAATTTAGCAATGTGCTCAATTATGGTTTCTGACCCATCCCCACCAAACAAAAAATTGGAACCCTAAAACTAGGGGAAAATGAACCATGTCAATTTGTGGCAGGTAAGGGCGAGAACTGTGACGACCCGAAACTTCTAGCTAATTATGAAAATACCCGATTTATAATTTTTGCACAAATATGCCACTTTTTCAAAACAATAGTAAAACCAACCCATGCTTTTATTCGAAAATCCAAAACTACACATAAGTTTATTATTACATGATCGTGACTACAAAATAACCTCGATCCTATAACATGCATAACTAGCTAAATGCTTCGAACCGCCTTCCTATGTCTCCTTCGCTAGCGACTCCGTTCGTCTCAAGATCGGCTAAAACATTACATGAAACACGTCAACAACACGTTGAGTAGAAACTTTGCATATAACATAAGGTGATCGTGTGAGGTTTGTGCACCATATCACAGAAATTTATGAACATAAATCACATAATTTCACATTTGATTTCTTCCACCTCGACGGGTGGCTACCTTATCACTTCGTGCCGATTTTTCCAACCAAACACTCCAATTCCCTACCAATCACTCCGGTGGTCATATCCCGGGCATATGCCGATTTTCCTACGACCCACTTCAGTACATAGACACTCCGTCTATGCAAGGAGGGATTAGGCAACGATGGAGGGTCGAGAACTAATTTAAGACCGGCAAGCCCGACGCCGCCTGGCCGAACTCGACCACATCCACCCCTATTCACATTGGGGCCCAACATGCACACATAAAATTCATGCATAACACATAGTTTTACAAAATTTCAGTATGCTTTCACACTGATCTCACATAAACGAACACATTTTTCAACCTTTACGAACTGAAAATTTGCAGTTTGCGAATATTTGCGACGAGCAGAAAATTTCAGTTTGCAAGTACGGAATTTCTAGCCTAAAACCTGCTGGGATTTCACAAATATGTTTCTAATATTGTAAAATAAAGTTTTGGTTGATAAAAATTCGAGTTTCCAGCCCACAAGACTTGGAATTCTCAGACTGCGACGCAAAATGCTCAAGTGCGCGCCTACTGAAATTTCCAGCCCTCGAAGCCGAACTTTACAAGTTTGAAAAAACTGTTTTTCCAGCTTATTGTCCACTGGAATTACAACATATAAAACAGGTTTTAAGTTTGGAAAAATCGGATTTTTCAGTTGTGCAAAAATAAGAGTTTTCAGCCTTGTAACAAAATTTTCAGCACTGTGAATAGTGTTTCCAGCAAGTGTTGAATTAAAATTTCATCTTGACAAACACGAAATTTCAGCTTCTAACACATGATTGAAGTAATAAAAAGTATCAAACATCATAATACATAACTTAAGCATCATTTGAACCTATTGCAAGCAAAATTTCAGCATGGTTTCAAGACATTCAAGGGCAAGATGCACATAATGTCACTATAAGCATATACCCAAATTTTCTTGTATTCCCTAAGACCCAAGATGGAAACCAACTTGTGGTTACCTCTTAAGGTCTAATGGGGAAGATATGAAGCTAATACTTTCATAAAAACCTAAGCTAACTCATGCCATAGGCAAGGTTTCTACCTTCTAGTAGTAGTGATTGTTCTTGTAGTTTTAAGGGGGTGCAAAGTGTGAGGATGGAAGTAGGCTGAAATTTTTGGTTATTTGGACAAAAATGAAGGTAAAAGAGTGTGTGAGTGTGTGTGGTCGTGCAGCTTGGTTTATGTGAGTGGGTGGGGTTGGTTTTGTCTAGTATAATTACTTACTTATAGTTATTATGTAGAGGGAAGATTATAATATACTTGGGTCTTAATCTCATGATTATTTTCTTTACAACTCAAGACCCAAGTGTGAGTCTAGTGTCTTAAGTGTGAGTCTATGTTATTCTTGACCACACATGTATGCATTCATCTAGAAATGTTTGTCCAAGTGTAGGTACAAGTGTATGTGTAGAAGAATTGAGAATAAGACTAGTATATACTAAGTAATTAAAATATATATGTATATATTCAGAAACATTTCGTCCACCCCTCTTTATTTTTCTGAAAACTTGTAGGTTTTTTCTTATTTTATGTATAATTAGGCATAATAGGGAAGAAAAATGTCTAGGGGTCGAAAATGCAATTTATCCATTCTTTAGGGGTTTTTCCCAAAATCTTCTAAATCTTATTACACAAACTGAGCATATACATATCTATATGTGTATACATATATTTTCATGAATTATATAGTTTATATGATGCTTAACTAGGACAAGAACTAATCCTAACTTGTACATTTGCGAAAAACGAACATGAGACACAAAGTATTAACATTATGAAAACATATACCTATAAATATAAAATAAACACATATAATTATATCTATACATAATGGGAGTGAGAATACAGGTCCTTACAAGAACACCTGGGTGGCGAGGCTGATCGTTTATGCCTCGGTAGTTCTTGTCGCAACATTTCCTGTATCACTTATCAAGATACGATTGTGTTGTCATTTCGATTAGTGGTAGGTTGGGGTCTGTGAGCCACATATGGCATTGCATAGGGAATTTCAGGTCCGTGGAATGGTTCTTGGAGCCTGACCCTTCTACTTCCAAGAGTACTCCCCTATATTCGAATTGTGACGACCCGAAACTTCTAGCTAATTTTATGGAAGCATATAACCAACTATTTTTATTAAAATGACCAAAATTTTATCTTGAAATCATACAACTACTGGTTTTATTAAGAAAACCCAAAATTTATTAAGGAAGCTAAAATATAAACACAAATCGTTTATTACATAAACATGATTGTTGCTATAGAAGGCTCTATTACAACATAACTAGCCAAAACCTTCAAACCGTCCCTCTTTGTCTTTATCGCTAGCAATTTCCGCCTCAATCCCGGCTAAAACATCATATAAAGAAAACATTAACACATATGTTGAGTAGAAATTTTACATAGTGACATGAGGTGCGTGTGTGATATTGGTGCATATTTTCACATAATCACTTGAGCATATAATCACGCAATCAACCGAGCATGTAATCACATCTTTTCACATTTTCTATCTTTTTCCACATCGACGTGTGGCTACCTTATCTCGTCGTGCCGTCACTCACAATTTCCAACCAAAATCATGCCAAAATCCACCAATCCTAACCAATATCACGCTGGTGGTCATATCCCATGTATATGCCGAATTTCCTACGACCCACTTCATTACATGGAACACTCCGCCCATGCAAGGTGGGATTAGGCAACGATGGAGGGTCGAGAACTATTTTAAGACCGGCAAGATCAATAGCTTGTCCCGACCAAACTCAACCACATCCACCCCTATCAGGATTGGGCCCATCAAGCACACATAATTTCATATATCTCGCAAGATATCTCATGTAATAGAATTTCCAACTCATGTAAACAAAATTTCCCGCTCACATAAAATAGAATTTCCAGCTTATGTGCACAGAATTTCCAGCTTGCACAAAACAGAGATTCCAGCTTGCAAAACAGAGTTTCAGCTTGTAAACACAGAAATTCCAGCAGGTAAAAACAGAATTTTCAAGCTTAGAATTTCCGGCTTATTTCCAGCACGTAAACAGAATTTTTCAGCATGTAAAACAGAGTTTTTCAGCATCTTTTCATCATGTAAAACAGAGTTTTTCAGCATGTTTCCAACATACTTTTAGCACAATTTCAGCATAGTTTTAGCATATTCTAAAACATATAACTATCTACTAACTAAACATGCTTCATTCTATGAATATAGAGCATACTACGGTCATAAAGCACAACTTTGAAGGAAAATATGCTTCCTATCATTTCATGAAAACCTAATAGAGGTTCATAAACATAACTTCATGTAATATATGATTCCTATCATTTAATAGAGCTTAGTGAAACATATTGTAAACTAATTCATGGACTTAGAAATATCCCTACTTTCATAAGCATATAACTTCCTAAATATATCAATATGTACATAATCAAACCAATATGCATACAACTAAATCAATATGTATTCTACTAGAACCAAGATAGTAATTAGCTTGTAGTTACATCCCATGTTCTAGTATGGAAATAAAGTATTAACGCTAACATAAAGGGCTAACTCATGCACTAGGCAAAATTCCTACCTTGTATCAAATATGAAGCATTTTCACTTTTATAAGTAAGAATCCTTACTTATGAAATTAAGTAAGGTCCCTACTTTAATTAAATATTCTTCTACCCTTTTCTAGAGTGTTTTGTGGAATTAAGGGATTGTATATAGGGCTAATATGTATATATGTATGTAAAAAGAAGGGTTTATGTTTATATATATGTGGGTAGAAGATATACTATAAATATGAAGTGTTTTGTGTATTTAGAGTAAGGTGAGTGTGAGTGGGGTGCTTTAGGCGGGATTTAGTGTGTGTGGATGTGTTTGTGTGTGTGATGAAAAATAAAATGCTAAATTCCCTTTTTATCCCCTATGTATATAGTTTAGGGCAAGAAATAGGATTTTTATATTATAAGATCAATTTATAATTAATGCAATCTTCCAATTAAGGTTTCATATTAATTGTGTTCACACTAAAGTGTGGTTGTAATTTATACAATTGTTACCCTAAATAATATGATTTGTATCCTAAATTAGATTATGTGTTAGTTTAACTTAAGATGATGATAACATGTAGGTCTTCTTTTAATGCTATCCCTACAAATGTTGGCTAAGTTTATCAAGATTAATACAAGTGGGTTTATTCTTCATCTATATATTTATGTATGTGTACGAATATATAAGTAACATAAGAGTAAACTTTTTTATTATATACAAGTAACATAAGAGAAACATTTTTATTATATATATATATATATATACATGAAAATATATCTTTCTATAAAATATATCACACTTTTGTTGTATCTTATCTATATATTTATGTATGTGTACGAATAGATATATATATATATATAATATATCAATAATATTGTACATATCTATATATATGTATATGTACGAAATATATATATATAAATATAATATTATATCTATGTACATATGTACGAGAATGTATATGTGTATAATATAAATATGTAGCACATATAAATTAATTTCTAATTTAGATACTATTTCAAGCTATAAAATAATTTCTAATACATTATATATATAATTGACACACACACACACACACACACACACACACATATATATATATATATATTCATATCTATGTAACATTATATGTTGCAAAATTAATTTGGCTAACATAGTTATTATATTTCTAAATGCCACCTAATATGCATGGATTATAACATGCAAATAATACATACACCTAATTAATAAGTTGTAATTCTTGAAAATACGTATAGATGAATGTTTGAATATTTAACATATATGTATTGTTTAAAACTACAAAAATACTATATATATGACTTTATTACAAATAATTCTTATCATTATGATTGTGAAAAAAAATGCATGTATAAAATTATATATTTATTGATTTATGTGCATATATGTAAAATCAAATGGTTGGTATGAAAACATAGTAGTTATTACACATTTCACATATAAAATAATAAAGCACTAAACAATTCAATCACATAGTTTACATTTGAAATAATAAAAACACTAAATAATTTGATCATATAAATAACTTTTAAAAATACCTAGAAATATCGAGTCATTACACGAACGCCACTCTGTTTCATTTGTCAGCGATGGGCTTTCTTCCACAACGATGATTAACTCCAAAGTTTAGTCACTCTGGCCGTGAATCGGCAAGGTCAGGCCTGCAATGTTGTTTTGCCTCATTTCATCGTGGAGGTTCTCTTGCTGGTGGAATGTCCATTCTTGCTGCCACGCTACGCAAGTTCGTTCCGTAATATGGATCGGTTACTCGAAGAGATTCTAACATGGTGGCCATCTGTTCGGCGCTCTCCGATTCTTCTCTTTGTTATCTTTCTATCAACTCATGGAATCTACTGTTAGATTCCGTGATCCACTTTTCCATGACATATAGTGCGCCTTCGCATAATTGGCCACTCTGGCCAGTAAGGCGAGTGCTTCTTGGATCAGCACCTCTTCAGGCACTCTCTGATTCCGCTAGAGCCTGTCAATGATAACCTGAACTTTGGGAGGTGGATTATGTCCACTCACCTCTTCGTTATGTTCATTGTTTGCCTCTTTCTCACTGTCTGAACTAGGTTCAACTCGAGTTCGGCTCCTTAAGTGTGGTGGTGCCATGACTAGCTTTTTATGAATTTTGAATTTTCCATTTTTGTGATTTTTCAAAAGAGAATGCAGATATGCAACTGACCGAAATAAAACGTGCTTTCTAGGATTTAAATGTTAACAAAACCTTTTTGATACCTTAAGTAATGTCATACTGGGCGTGCCAAAATTATATGTTTGCAACAATTTCGACAATCACGCCGAAGTGGCCACCCAAGGTTCAAGGTCACTGCATTCGATGAGAAAATAGTAAATTTGAAGTGGGTTTGTGTGTGTGTGCGGGCGTGCCAGTGTGTAAGAACACACAAATGGAAGTCTTTGATGATTCGAAGTGAAAAGATATGATGTGCCTAAGATTTCTATCTGAAAAACGATTGAGTTGGAGTAGGCAAACACTACCCCTGAGGTTCTACGGGACTACAACTTAATGTAGGACTTAATAATTTAGTACTCTAAGGATCGAAAAGAGTCTAAAAGCATAAATTGAAAAGAAAATATATTCAGAGACAATAGCTACTCGCCACTTGGACTTTACAAAACTCAACTACAAACACATGCATTGATGACTCAGGCCATATCTATAACAAAAATGCATTGAGCAGTTCCTAAGAACTCTAGCTACAAGTCGGCCACATTGATGACTCCGGCCATATCTATATGTGGATACACTCAAAGGTTGTTCACTTCAACGTATTGATTGACTCCGTCTGCACTCCTCTTCATGCATGCGCTAGATATGGATACGGGGTACCACTCCATCGCATTGATATCTTACCTCAAATCAGGCCCAATCCTAGTGAGTGATGGCTACAACCTTGTGACATTACAGAATGAGTACATTGATATCCTCACTTCAAGCCAAAAGAGGTATGGCTACAAGCATTCATGTAATGGTTTTTCTATCTAGTGAACTAAAGCTACTACTCTTTGTTCATTTAGACTAAAAAATCAGAGAAGTGTTGACTTCTTGATTGAAAGAGTTGTTGTTGTTGTTGTTTGATCGTTGGATGATTTATCAAATGATGAATCTAGCTCCTTTTTATAGCTTTCAATCTACAACCGAACCCCTTTTTCTTGGAGCTGAATATTTTATTCAGGCTTTGGTTATTTGAAATAAATGGCTATCCTTGTATCTCAATCATGGCAGTTATGCCACCTTACCTGGATTTCAAATTTCCAACAGCACATAACCTTTATTTTAAGCATGTTTTGGTGTAACTATGTCTTATCTTTAGCCAGTCTGTTATTCCCATCTAACAACCCCTAAAAATAACGAATTTGATTATTGCATTTATTTTATTTTCTATTTTTGCTGAATGGGCCATGGGCCTCCAATTCATTCCGGCACGGTCCTCTAACATGGGATGTTTCGCATGCATTGAAGTGGCCAAAATCAGCCCACTCCGAATTCATACAAAAATTCATTTTTGGGCCCCAACACAGCCTCAAGCCAGATTTTGCCCCATCTTGTTCATCTCACATAATCCAACCCTCATAAGCTATAGGAGTTTCAGCATGTAACAGATCCCCAATATGCTCATGTTTGTGCGTACGCCAGCTAAGACATCGGCCTTTGTGATCTTGGGCCACTATCCCCGTTCCCAACCCATCAAAGTTCAATTTCGTAACACCCACAATTAGTGGGCTCCAGTACGTAACAGGACTTGGAATTGATGGTGATAACTAAGCTTTTCAAGAGTCATTAAAGGTTTGTTGAAAGTTGCATACAAATTGTGCTCTCTCTTATGATTTGAATGGATGACTTCATGGACTCCGCAGTTTCTATCATGCGAAAGTAACCTAATCGTGATCAAAAACTTATCCCATTGTTGTTTGTCTAGTTCCTCACCTACTTGATTCAACCATTGCACAGGATCAAGGTGATTGGGGGATACAATATGCAACAGTGAGAGGTTAGTGCCCAGACCTGGCCAGCGACATCACCAAATACCAAGACGGGAAACACATCTTCTAACCCAATGTTGCAAGTTGAACACGTGTCACAAGTTACACATCTCCATTTATACAGATTTTTACCCGTTGATAAGATGTCTCTACTCACTCACCAAGCAAAAACTCAAATTTTCGAAAGCACATAAACACTTCACAGTTTCTTCCAAAATATATCCCATACTCCAGTTGGGGAGGAGGTCCCATGCTGGTCGAGCTGCATGATGAGATGGCAAGCACTCCAAATCGAGAAATGCCCATCTCATGTGAAATGCCAAATAAACCGATTAAGGGCGAATAGGATCCTCTATTCCAAAATGGTACTTCATCTCCTAGTCAATAAGTCACACTCATGCCATGTGTATAAAGTTATTTCCTTAATTATACACTTGGTCTAGGATCTTTACACTTGGTGTATATCTACGGATTGGAATAGGAGATGAAATACAGTTTGGAATAGAGGATCTCAAGTGGATTAAGGGAGGGGGCATGGCATGACAGAATTTGTAATATTAGCTCAGCGTCTTCTTCCCAAAATGTTGCAGTAACAAGTTCTTTATTCTAGGGATTGGTCTCGGAATAATTAATTGTATAAAAAATTAAATTTTATATTAATAAATATAAAATATTTAAAATATTCACGTTATATTTAAATGAAAAAATTATGTTTAATTTCTTATTATAATTAAGGTGCAACTAAATATTAAAACATATATAAATAAAAGGTTAAATTCCATAATTGTAACACCCCAAATTTTATTTAAAAATTTGAGAATGAGATGATATAAGAAAACCTAGCATGAATCCTATTTGACAAAATACTAAGATCTAATTAGATACCATTTTAATTGGGATTTATTCATCATTATATGTTATGGGGTCTAGATTATGAATATAGGAACTTCATGGATTAAATTGTAATTTGTGTCAAGCAATAGAAATCACCAGATGAGGATAAATTATGGAGTGCTATGTTTCACTCTTCTTAATGCTACTAAATCCTATTTTGTTGCCACATCATGACATAGATTATTATATTCACATAATTGTATTAAAAAAACATATAAAATATTAGAATCCAAATAATGGTAGGATAAACCCTTGGGGATGCCCTTTGGAAAGTCGGGCCCAGGGTCAGCAAAAAGGACTGCCTGGCGGAATGGACCAATGGTAGGATCCTTTTTGTATGTGCTTGGACCCTAAAATTAAATTTTGTATTGATTCAGAGTAGGCTGATATTGGTCCTTTTCGCCACGCCGAAATGAAAGTAGTAAGGCCCAGATCACTTCGATGCATACACAGAGGCCTACGGTGGAGGCCCAAGCCAAAATGAAATAATGGCCCATGGCCC
Organism: Petrea volubilis; assembly: GCA_026212405.1. Lineage (NCBI taxonomy): Eukaryota > Viridiplantae > Streptophyta > Magnoliopsida > Lamiales > Verbenaceae > Petrea > Petrea volubilis. The sequence goes on from CM047879.1 coordinate 2,668,237, forward strand.
AGTCAGTAGGAATATAAAATAGGAAAAAATAAGATTAAGTATGGGAATAATCAGATCCCTTATTTTTAGGAGTTGTTAGATGGGAATAACTAACCGGATAAAGATAAGGCATGAAGTTATACCTGAACTCACCCAGAATAAAGGGCATGTACTACTGGATATGTCAAATCCAGGTGACATGGCATAACCGACATATCCTAAAAATAAGGATGGCCATCTGTATCAAGTGGCCGACCCAGAATAAGATGGTTAGTTCCAAGAATAAAGGGTGACAGTTGCAGCTTAAAGCCTATAAAAAGGGGCTGGAGTCACCATTGGATGGAACAATCAACAATCAATCAACACAACACAACAACTCTTTCAATCAAGAAGTCATCACTTCTCTGATTTCTTAGCTTAAATGAACAAAGATTAGCTTTAGTTCAGTAGGTGGAAAACCGTTACAAGTGTTTGTAGCCTTACCTCATTTAGCTCGAAGTGAGGATATCAATGCACTCATTCCGTAACGTCACGAGGTCGTAGCCATCACTCACTCGGATTGGACCCAGTTCTAGGTGAGATATCAATGTGGCGGAGTGGTACCCAGCATCCATATCGAGCGCATGCATGAAGAGAAGTGCAAACGGAGTCAATCAATGCTATTTGGAGTGAACAACCTCTAAATACACCCACAGGTAGATATATATAGTCGGAGTCATCAATGTGGCCGATTTGTAGCTAGAGTTCTTAGGGACTGCTCAATGCATCTTCGTCATAGATATGGCCCGAGTCATCAATGCGTGTGTCTGTAATCGAGTTCTGTAAAAGTCCGTGTGGCAAGTAGCCATCGTCTTCGAATAAATTTTTCTCTTCGATTTAAAGCTTTTCGACCCTTTTTAATTTTTGAGAGTGCTGAATTGTTAAGTCATACATTGAGTTGTAGGCAAGTAGAACCTCAAGGGTAATGTTTTCCTACTCCGATTCAGTCATTTTTCAGATAGAAGTCTTAGACGCACCACATCATTTTTAACTTCACACCCCATTTCTTTTCACTTCGAACCGCAAGACTTCCACTTGTGTGCTCCTGCACACTGGCACGCCTGCACCTGAACACCAAGAGCTTACTTCGAATTAGTTGTTTTCCTATCGAACTCAGCCCGTTCGAACCTTAAGCGACCACTTCGGCCCGACCGGAGAAAACTTATGCAAACAGTATGATACTACTCTGCGGGATCTAGTTTCACATACAAGTGGAGGTTATTTTTAGTGGAATCAGATCGGGGTATTGTACTGGCACATGGTACACCATCTGTCTATCTTTCCCTCCTAGGTTGAACTCTCTCTCTTCTTTGCATATTAGGACCATGAGGTAGCTGCCTATTTCGCACATTTTTCAATTGGTCAAGTCGTTCTTGCATCTCCTCATATTGCATCCTCACCGTCCGGGTCAACTCTCCAATCATGGCCTCTAAACGCAGCCTCCAATCACCTACTCCCTTACGTGTTTCACTCAAATTTATGTTCACTCCACACTCATGTTTGTCACTCAAATTTGGCTTTTTCAACACTCTAATGCTCTAATCACTCCTGCCTTTGTCCACTCGAAATAATTCTCTTTTGATTCTTTTCAAAACTAATCAAACAAGATCAAGATGTTCAAGCAGCAATCCACTCACGTTCTTACCAACCGGATTGTGATGTTGAGATCACCAAAAGTGTCAACGAGTTTAGTACAAGAATTGTCTAAAATATCAATAGGTGATTTGGCAATATTTTGTGTCCACAAAAATAGTCTTTCACGAACAGGTATAATCAGGCTAATGAACAAGATATCAAAGCCTCCAACAATTCTCCCTTTTTTTCGTTTTTTTTTTTCTTGCTTTCTTTTTTTTTTTTTTTTTTTGCTTTTTTTTTCATTTTTTTTTTTGTTGGATATAGCAAACTAAGACTCAATTACAACTCAAACCTATTACAATGAATGACTGAACTGGAATTTAAAATTGAAGACGTAAATTGTCTCCAACAACACCCCACACGAATTTGACTCAAAACCTAAAATTTAGGACAGTACGCAAAGCCTACGAGCAGCAATCGAAATTAAAACGAGACCTACGATAATACACGAAAGTAAAGATAGGCAAAACCTGGACAAAAACCTTGCTCTGATACCAAATGATGCGAACCTCGCCAGCCACGCTAGAGCAACGAGACCCCGACAACTGATATTGGACCCTAGGACCATTCTGCACTCAGGTTTCGAAAGTAAAGAAAAGGAAATTAGGGCTGTAAATTTGCCAAAATTAGAAAAAGGAAAGTTCTCTGTTTGTCCTCCAAATCACGCTGAAATTAATGCTATCAATCTTACCCTTTAATTCACGCTTGAGAAAGGCCCCATCACCAGCTTGAATTAAGTTGAGCAGCCCCAAGTTTTCATTTGAGTCCATCTTGCACTTTGAATAAGCCTATAAGTCTTGAATAAGTCCATTGAGTGCTTCTTTAAATTTCTTGGCTCGGGCTCTTGTAATTGGTCCAACGGGTACTTGCGACGGGTCCTTAGATGTGGCATTCCGATTCTCATCATTCCCCTCCTCTTGAAAAGGATTTGTCCTCAAATCATTGCCTACATCAAAAGGAGATAAGTCAGAAGCATTGAAAGTAGCACTAACATTATACTCACCTGGTAGGTCTAATTTGTAGGCATTGTCATTAATGCGCTCAAGGACTTGGAACGGTCCATCCCCACGTGGTAAAAGCTTGGAATGTCGTTGCGCAGGAAACCTCTCCTTATGCAAATACAGCCAAACCCAATCTCCGGATTCAAAAACCAGCTTGTGTCGCCCTTTGTTGGCATGCTTCGCATATTGCTCCGTTCGTCGCTCAATATTAAGCCTTGCCTTTTCATGAATCTGTCTAACAAAATCAGCCTTTTTCTTTCTATCCATGTTAACACGTTCAGACAAAGGTAAAGGAGTTAAATCCAATGGAGTTAAAGGATTAAAACCATAAACAAGTTCAAACGGTGAAAACTTAGTGGCAGAATGAATGGTTCTATTATATGCAAACTCAACATGTGGCAAACACTCCTTCCAAGTTTTGATGTTTTTCTTAATGATTGCCCTCAACAAGGTTGACAAAGTCCTATTTACTACCTCGGTTTGACCATCGGTTTGTGGGTGACAAGTAGTAGAAAATAAAAGCTTGGTTCCCTACTTACACCACAAGGTCTTCCAAAAGTAACTCAAGGACTTAGCGTCCCTATCCGAAACCTTACGACTTCCCTAAAGAACAAGTCGGCAATATGTGAGGCATCATCTGTTTTATGACATGGGATAAAATGTGTCATCTTAGAGAATCTATCCACGACCACAAAGATTGAATCCCTACCACGTTTTGTCCTAGGCAAGCCTAACACAAAGTCCATTGATATATCCACCCAAGGTTCACTAGGAATAAGGCAGTGGTGTATATAATCCATTTGGTTGCACTCGAGATTTTGCATGTTTACAAGTGACACACCTTCCACAGATTCTCTCAACATCCCTTTTCAAGTGTGGCCAAAAGAAGTGTTCCTGCAAAATGGCCAGTGTCTTTGCAACTCCAAAATGCCCCATTAACCCTCCACTATGGGATTCCCTTACTAACAAGTCTCGCAATGAGCAATTAGGCACACATAATTTATTCTCACGAAACAAAAAGTCCTCATGCCTAAAGAACTTACCCAAAGCTTTCCCCTCACAGTTTCTATACTCTTCACAAAAATCTGGTCTAAAGGGTACAATTCCTTAATCTGCTCAAAACCAAGTAATTTAGCGTCAAGAGTAGAAATCAATGCATACCTACGAGAAAGTGCATTGGCAACCACATTCTCTTTACCTTATTTGTACCGAATGACATATGGAAACGTCTCAATGAACTCCATCCATCGAGCATGTCGCCTGTTCAGCTTTTGTTGACCCTTCAGGTGCTTCAGTGACTCATGATCAGTGTGAACCACGAACTCCTTGGGCCATAAGTAATGTTGCCATGTTTCCAAAGCTCGGACCAAAGCGTATAACTCCTTGTCATAAGTCGGGTAGTTCAACATTGCACCACTTAGCTTCTCACTGAAGTACGCTGTTGGCCTCCCTTCTTGCATAAGCACAGCACCAATACCTATACCTGAAGCATCACATTCAATTTCAAACGTCTTGTTAAAGTTAGGCAAAGATAATAAAGGAGCATTTGTCAACTTTTGCTTGAGAAGCTAAACGCCTTCTCTTGCTCTTCACCCCACTTAAACCCAACAGTCTTCTTTATTACTTCGGTGAGTGGTGCGGCCAAGGTGCTAAAATCTTTCAGAAACCGCCGGTAGAAACTAGCAAGTCCATAAAAACTCCAGGCATGACCTGTGTTTGTAGGAGTAGGCCACTCTTGGATTGTCCGAATCTTCTCTTCAACCTGTATTCCCTGTGCAGTAATAACAAAGCCCCAAAACACAAGTCGATCGGTGCAAAAAGTGCACTTTTTCAAGTTAGCAAACAACTTTTCTTTTCTAAGCACATCCAAGACAGACTTAACATGTGCAACATGGTCATCCAAGTTTTTTCTATAAATGAGGATGTCATCAAAGTAAACCACAACAAATTTGACTATGAAAGCACGTAAAACATGGTTCATTAATCTCATAAATGTGCTCGGTGCATTAGTTAAACCAGGCATCACTAACCACTCAAACAAACCATATTTTGTCTTAAAGGCAGTTTTCCGTTCATCCCCCTCTTTCATGCGAATTTGATGATACCCACTCTTCAAATCAATTTTAGAAAACACACAAGCCCCATGTAGCTTCATCTAACATGTCATCTAAACGAGGGATGGGATGTTGATACTTTACTATGATGTTGTTGATAGCTCGACAGTCAACGCACATTCTCCAACTTCCATCCTTCTTAGGCACAAGTAAAACTGGAACGGCACACGGGCTCATGCTTTCCCTCACACGTACCCCTTATCCATCAACTCTTGTACCTGCCTTTGAAGCTCCTTTGTTTCCTCAAGATTGCTCCTATAGGCTGGTCGATTTGGCAGTACTACACCGGGTACGAAGTCAATCTGATGTTCAATCCCTCGGATAGGTGGCAACCCCGATGGTGTTTCCTCGGGAAAGAGATCATCATATTCCTGCAAAAGAGAAACAACAGAACTAGGCAAAGCAGAGTCAATCTCGTTAGTGTTTAAAAATGCCTCTTTATACAAAAGTATAATCATTGGCTTATTTAGAAACATCGCTCTTTTGATTTCACTCGCTTTTGCACAGAAATTGAGTTTTCTCTCTATTTTTCTCTCATTGGTCAAATCTACCCTTTTTTTTTCTCCCTCTATTTTCTCGACCCTTTTCTCTCTTTCTTCTCTCCAATTTTCACTCATTTTCTTTTTTGCTCTCTCATCACTCTTATTTTTCTCACTCTCATTCTTTTGTTTGCTCTCTTCTTCAGCACTCTTTTTTTGCCCGCCCTCTTGCTGCAACCTCACTTGATCTTCGTACACCTATCTTGGTGTCATCGGAACTAAGGTGACTGTTCTTTGTTTGAACTCGAATGAGTATTTGTTGGTAAACCCATCATGTTTGACTTATCGATCAAACTGCCATGGTCGTCCTAACAACAAATGCCCTGCTTGCATTGGAACGACATCACACAAAACCTCATCTTCATACTTTCTAATGCGAAAAGACACTAACAACTGTCGGTTTACCCTTACTTCGCCACTATCATTGAGCCATTGTAACTTGTATGGCCTGGGATGCTTAATCAATCGTAGCCCTAGCTTTTCAACCATAGTAGTGCTGCTAGCAACATTAGTACGACTACCTCCATCAATGATCATGCTACATACCTTGTTTTGGACGTGGCATCGAGTGTGAAAAATGTTTTCATGCTGCACTTCTTCATCTTCCTTAACTTGCACACTTAAAGCTCGTCTTGCTACCAACAACTCGCCTTGGGCCGCATATTCCTCATCATCCGCATCTTCCAGTGGTGGCATAGACTCGGTGTCGGAGTCCTCACTGTCAGTGACAATCTCTCCATTGTCTCGCATTATCATGACTCGCTTGTTCGGGTATTGACTAGCGACATGACCCCTACCTTGGCATCTGAAACATTTAATGTCATGGTTCCTAGAGGTAGAAGTGTCAGATTTACCTTGTGAGTTGTTGCTGGTGGACTCGGGCTTATACTCAGTCTTGGGCTTGGAAGCAGAAGAAGTTTGCGGCTTGTCTTCCCTTTTAGTGTAACTCGGCTTCCAAGAGGTAGGAACCCAAAGTATGAGCCGCTCGTCCACCTCTCTTGAGTTGTTGCTCCACCTTGATGGCCATATGCACCATATTCTCTAACTCAACATAGTGTTGCATCTCTACTTTATCATAGATCTCCCGATTCAACCCATGCAAAAACCTAGCCATCGTAGCCTCTCGATCCTCCTCGATATTAGCCCGGATCATGATAATCTCCATTTCCTTGTAATAATCCTCTACACTCCGATTTCCTTGCCTAAGTCCCTGCAACCACTTGTACAACTCCCGGTAGTAATGGTTTGGCACAAACCTCCTCCTCATCAATGTCTTCATTTCCTCCCAAGTACTCACTGGTCTCTCTCCATTTCTCCTCCTACTAATCATTAGTTGGTCCCACCAAACTATGGCGTAATCAAAGAATTCAATGGCTCCCAACTTCAACATTTAGCTTCGGAGTAATTATGGCAGTCGAATACAAACTCCACTTTCTTTTCCCATTCAAGATAAGCTTCAAGATCGGATCTACCCTAGAATGATGGAATCTTCATTTTGATACTTCCCAAATTGTTATCCTCCCGATTCCTACCTTCTCTAGCCCGACCTCCATGTCTCCTATAACTTGCCACCGAATCCCTATCATCCTCTCCATCAGAACCTAACCCATAGTTCCTGTCATCTTCATCCCTTTCCCTCCTAGGTTGAACCCTCTCTCTTCTTTGCATATTAGGACCATGAGGTGGTTGTCTATTTCGCACATTTTCCAATTGGTCAAGTCGTTCTTGCATCTCCTCATATTGCATCCTCACCGTCCGGGTCAACTCTCCAATCATGGCCTCTAAACGCAGCCTCCAATCACCTACTCTTTGTTCATCATGATTTTGTTGAGACATGTTTTACCTGCAAAGAGTGTTATAAATAGAACAAAGACCTCACAAATTTTTCACTCCCTTACGTGTTTCACTCAAATTTATGTTCACTCCACACTCGTGTTTGTCACTCAAATTTGGCTTTTTCAACACTCTAATGCTCTAATCACTCCTGCCTTTTTCCACTCGAAATAATTCTCTTTTAATTCTCTTCAAGATGTTCAAGCAGCAATCCACTCACGTTCTTACCAACTGGATTGTGATGTTGAGATCACCAAAAGTGTCAATGAGTTTAGTACAAGAATTGGCTAAAATATCAATGGGTGATTTGGCAATATTTTGTGTCCACAAAAATAGTCTTTCACGAATAGGTATAATCAGGCTAATGAACAAGATATCAAAGCCTCCAACAATTCTCCCTTTTTTCTTTTTGCTTTCTTTTTTTTTTTTTCTTTTTTTTCATTTTTTTTTTGTTGGATATAGCAAACTAAGACTCAATTACAATTGAAACCTATTACAATGAATGACTGAACTGGAATTTAAAATTGAAGACGTAAATTGTCTCCAACAACACCCCACACGAATTTGACTCAAAACCTAAAATTTAGGACTGTAAGCAAAGCCTACGAACAGCAATCGAAATTAAAACGAGACCTACGATAATACACGAAAGTAAAGATAGGCAAAAACTGGACAAAAACCTTGCTCTGATACCAAATGATGCGAACCTCGCCAGCCACGCTAGAGCAACGAGACCCGACAACGATATTGGACCCTAGGACCGTTCTGCACTCAGGTTTCGAAAGTGGGGGAAAACCGCAACCCAATACCTCACACAAAACATGAACCTTGGAAGGAATCCTCAACCCAATGTTTTAATTGAAGCACGAACCTTGGTATGTTGTAGACGCCACCAACGGTGATGGAAATCCGTTGGATAAGTCGGTGCTTGAACGCCACAAGAACGAAGTCCTGATAAGTTCGATAGTTCGTAAAGAACAAAGAGAAAACTCTCAATTTTGATAAAACGTATGCTGTTTTTTACATTGCAGCCGCAGCCTTAATATAGGCTGAACATACAAAACATTTTTTTGGTTTTTACCAAAAATAATAATCCCTAATGAAGCCCTAAATAACATGCCTTAAATAGAAAAGGAAACTTCCACAATTCTGGTGGCTTTATAATCAGCCAATCACACATATAAAGGAAAGGAAATTAGGGCTGTAAATTTGCCAAAATTAGAAAATGGAAAGTTCTCTATTTGTCCTCCAAATCACGCTGAAATTAATGCTATCAATTTTGCCTTTTAATTCACGCTTGAAAAAATCCCATCACCAGCTTGAATTAAGTTGAGCAGCCCCAAGTTTTCATTTGAGTCCATCTTGCACTTTGAATCAACCCATAAGTCTTGAATAAGTCCATTGAGTGCTTCTTTAAATTTCTTGGCTCGGGCTCTTGTAATTTGTCTAACGGGTACTTGCAACGGATCCTTAGATGTGGCATTCCGATTCTCATCATGTACAGTAGTTCAGTATAGTTGTGTTGTTTTGGGCCTCGTACCTGTTTTGAACTGATACTTGTATTATCTCTTTTGTTCTATGTATCGCTTACGCATTGATTTTCGAGTGAGGTTACTATGTTTATTTGAGGTAACTTTATTAAATATTAGTCGGAGGACGAGTATTTTAGAGAGAGGGGTGCCAAAGTGGTGGTATCAGTGTATGGTTTTAAAGACAAACCATGTTCTCAGGGATGTAGTACATTGATTAGTTATTACGATTTAGGAGATTATGACCACATTACAGACATAAGCGATATGTGCGGTTTCTGTTTTACTAACCAATTGGTTTGATTGATGATAGATGTAACCACATAAATAATCTCAACGTACACATTCTTTTTCTCATATTGACAAAGAACAAGATAGTTCTTTAAGAGGGCAACAAGAAGAAAGCCCTCTTCAAAGGCAACCTACTATGGTAGAACTTGGAAGGGACCCCCCGTTAATCTGACAAAATTACAACGAAGTTACAAGTTAGTTAATCAATGTTTTGAGATAGTTTGTGCAAGATAACCAACAACGGAATTAGAATGAAGCACCAGAAAGAAAGGATAAGGACAAGATGTTGGATAGTTTTTTACATTTCAATTAGCCAAAGTTCTACTGTGAACCGGATGACCAAAAAGTAAATGCTTGGATTAAAGCGATACTGAAACTTTTTAAAATCCTACATTTTAGTGATGAGGAACAAGTGGAATTTGTAGTTTTTCTTATGGAAAGAACTGTTAGGAGTTGGTGGAAGCTTGTTAAGCAACGTTGAGGTGCGAATCACATGCCAACCAATTGGACAAACATTACAAAAGAATTTATTGATAAGTTTGTTCCTCAAGTAGTGCCAGAGTGGACTGTCCTTTGCGGACAGTCCCTGATGAAATGCTCACTACTTCCGCACCGGGTACATTTCCTTGCCTTAACCCAACACTGACTTTCAGTGTGATTTGGTTTTCCACAGTAGGTACACGAAAGGTTCCGTTGGGGTAGGGAAGTGTTAGTATTCATCCGGGGTCCTGAAATATTAGTCTTAGCAACCTTATTAATTCCTCCGAAATTTCTCCCGGCTTGGCTCCCTAAAGGAGACGGTCTCACGAATTGGCCACGTTTAACCTTTAACTGCTCCATAGTGCTCTCTACTTTCAGGGCGGTTTCCACTGCCGCCGTATACGTTTGCACCTGTACCGGTGCCATTTTGTCTTGTATCTCCATCCTTAAACCACTAGTGAATTTCCATATTTTTCTTTCTTCACTTTCAACAAAATAAGGGGCAAACCTGGCTAACCGGGTAAACATTGCCTCATATCGGGCCACACTTAACTCTCGTTGTTCTAAGTTTAAAAATTCTCTTTCTCGTTTTTCTTGTACCACTCGAGGAACATACTGTGTATTAAACAAAACCCATTTATTTCTATTTACATAAAACTTACACAACCTATCTACATAGAAGTTACTCATACGGCAAATGCAAAAACATACACGGCAAACGCAAAACATACATCCTACCAAACTTTACACGAGCACCGATTACACTAGACAACCACTACGGTGCTCTCAAGACACTTAATTTACTCAAGCTCATAAGGAGCATGGCTAGTACCCTCTCTGGAGTTTATAACCACTAACTCCGGGGGTGGTTTAGGAATTAAATTCTCTTCAATGACTCCAACAAGTTTCCTACTCATGCTATACAAAAGCTCGAGCACACTTTGGTAATGCTGATGTGTTTGGTAGATGTGATTTTGGGCTCCCTCCAAACTAAGACGGGTGTGGTAAAGATCCTCTTGAAGCTTTTCATAGCTTTCTTCCAGCAACCTTAGTTCTACTAAAAGTTCATCAACTTGGGGCGGGCGCACTCGGACGGAGAACACTCGGGCAGCCCCGCACGGATAGCGCGACCTACGGTTAGAGGATTCTGCGGAATAGGCCATCTGCTACACAACAAGTTCAAACATTAGACAATTCATAATCAAACATTATGACCCTATGGGAGTTCATCAGGTTGAGCCTTTTGGCCTTGCTGCCCCTTTTTGGAGTCATGCAGTGACCATAAAAGGGGAAGGTATCACCTTCGTTGTTGTCCCTATTTTTGTTGTTTCTTGCTTTTTTGGCTTCGCCATCATATTGATGTTTTTGTCTCCTTTTTACTTTTAGGTCCTCGTAAGAACACTGAGGCCACGGCGACCATCGTCGCTGCCACTTACTGGCATTCCCATTCCGTCTCTTGCTCTTGTTCCTATTCAGGTAGGTGTTCGCCGTTCTGCTCGCTATTTTTACTCAAGAAAGATCGAAGGGGTGATCGAGGTGTCTGACTCTGATGATGATGAGTCTGATGCTACCAACCAGGTATCTATCTTTTGATCTCCTTTTGCCTCTTCAATTTTCACCTTTTTGATTTCTTTTATTTGCAGGTTCCTTTTCAGAGCAAGCGGGCCACCACCTCTTCTGACAAGAGACCAAAACTTATCAAACAAACAGTGATGAAGAGGCGTTTGGTGATGCCACCTTTAGGTCCTGAATCTTCCCTTGCTGCCACTCCTTCTGCTTCTACTGACTCCACCCCCCAGGCTGAGAGTACTAGGGAATCTCCTGTCAAAGACATTGATGTCAATGAGGTTGTCGACAAAATTTCTATAGATCTGACTGCAGCAGGGTATATGCCTGCCGAAATCCCAGAGAATCGCCTATTTGAAAAGATAGTAATGCCACCTCCTCCTCTCCCGTTTGTCGAAATGATAGAGATAATTCTCCATTCAATTGTTCCTATTGTGCCAATTTTATCATCGTCTCTTAATGGTCTAATTTTGATTTTGGCAGTCCATTGCTCAACCTGCTCACCAAACCACTTCGACCACATCCTCCCTTCTGGAGACCCCTACTGCCAATTCTCAGGTAACTTTTACCATCTTGCTCGTACTTTGCCATTACATTTCCATTTCTTTTTCTCAGCCAAGTAAGCTTGGCTTTCATTTTTCTTCGCAGGCCACTTCTTCTTGATCCTTTGCAGGTTCGACCCCAATGAGCAGTGCCAAGGATATGGTGGATCTGTTGGACTCCATTCTAGGGGATGACCCTACTACAGAGGTTGCTACCTGTGACGACCCGAAACTTCTAGCTAATTATGAAAATACCCGATTTATAATTTTTGCACCAACATGCCACTTTTTTTCAAAACAATAGTAAAACCAACCCATACTTTTATTCGAAAATCCAAAAGTACACATAAGTTTTATTATTACATGATCGTGACTACAAAATAACCTCGATCCTATAACATGCATAACTAGCCAAATGCTTCGAACCGCCTTCCTATGTCTCCTTCGCTAGCGACTCCGTTCGTCTCAAGATCGGCTAAAACATTACATGAAACATGTCAACAACACGTTGAGTAGAAACTTTGCATATAACATAAGGTGATCGTGTGAGGTTTGTGCACCATATCACAGAAATTTATGAACATAAATCACATAATTTCACATTTGATTTCTTCCACCTCGACGGGTGGCTACCTTATCACTTCGTGCCGATTTTTCCAACCAAACACTCCAATTCCCTACCAATCACTCCGGTGGTCATATCCCGGGCGTATGCCGATTTTCCTGCGACCCACTTCAATACATAGACACTCCGTCCATGCAAGGAGGGATTAGGCAACGATGGAGGGTCGAGAACTAATTTAAGACCGGCAAGCCCGACGCCGCCCGGCCGAACTCGACCACATCCACCCCTATTCACATTGGGGCCCAACATGCACACATAAAATTCATGTATAACACATAGTTTTACAAAATTTCAGTATGCTTTCACACTGATCTTACATAAATGAACACATATTTCAACCTTTATGAACTGAAAATTCGCAGTCTACAAATATTTGCAACGAGCAGAAAATTTCAGTTTGCAAGTATGGAATTTCTAGCCTAAAACCTGCTGGGATTTCACAAATATGTTTCTAATATTGTAAAATAAAGTTTTGGTTGATAAAATTTCGAGTTTTCAGCTTACGAGACTTGGAATTTTCAGACTGCGACGCAAAACGCTTAATTGCGCGGCTGCTGGAATTTCCAGGCCCCGAAGCCGAACTTTATAGATTTGAAAAACTGTTTTTCCAGCTTATTATACACTGGAATTACAACATATAAAACAGGTTTTGAGTTTGGAAAAATCGGATTTTTCAGTTGTGCAAAAATAAGAGTTTTCAGCCTTGTAACAAAATTTTCAGCACTGTGAATAGTGTTTCCAGCAAGTGTTGAACTAAAATTTCATCTTGACAAACACGAAATTTCAGCTTCTAACACATGATTGAAGTAATAAAAAGTATCAAACATCATAATACATAACTTAAGCATCATTTGGACCTATTGCAAGCAAAATTTCAGCATGGTTTCAAGACATTCAAGGGCAAGATGCACATAATGTCACTATAAGCATATACCCAAATTTTCTTGTATTCCCTAAGACCCAAGATGGAAACCAACTTGTGGTTACCTCTTAAGGTCTAATGGGGAAGATATGAAGCTAATAATTTCATAAAAGCTTAAGCTAACTCATGCCATAGGCAAGGTTTCTACCTTCTAGTAGTAGTGGTTGTTCTTGTAGTTTAAGGGTTGTATGGAAGTAAAAGGATGAAAGTAGCTGAAATTTGTGATGAAATTGACAAGAGATAAAGGCAAGAGAGTGTAAGAGGGAGAGTGCACGTTTTTTAGGGTGTTGTGTGGTGATTTTTTTTTTGTTTTCTTTTGCCTAATACTTCTTATAATTAGTAGTGTAACAAATAGCATTAAAATACTATTGTGTCTTAATCTTCATCATTTCTTACTTTCCAACTAAGTGCCCAACTAACAAGCCTAATTGGGTTAAGTGGTAGTCTAGACTAATATGGGCCATACATGTATAACTACATCTAGAAGGGATTATACAAGTGTATGTACACTTGTACATTGTCATCAATTCTTGAGGGATGAAGACTTGAGGATGATTTTCTACCAAGTATAAAACATTTTTATGTTTCTTACACCTTAAAAAACGTCCACCCTTAGTTCAAATCTGAAAATTTATAAGTTGTTTTCTTATTTTACATTTTTATGGAAGAAAACATCATTTAGGGGTAGAAAATGCAATTTTAGGCTTTCTTTAGGGTTTTTTTTTTTTCAAAAATCTTCTAAATCTTATTACACAAAACCAAACATATATATATCTATATGTGTATACATATATTTTCATGAATTATATAGTTTATATGATGCTTAACTAGGACAAGAACTAATCCTAACTTATACATTTGCGAAAAACGAACATGAAACACAAAGTATTAACATTATGAAAACATATACCTATAAATATAAAATAAACACATGTAATTATATCTATACATAATGGGAGTGAGAATACGGGTCCTTACACTACCTGCCTTCTGACACTCTAATCCAGGACCTTAAATGACTCCTGGCAGGGGTGGACACTGAACCCATCATCATTATCTTTGGCAAGGGAAGTTTCTCGCCTTGCCATGCCCCTACCAAAAAAGATTTCTACGACGAGTTCAAGAGGAATCTGCCGAACCTAGGATCGAACTGCCAGAATAGCAATGCTATACTTCAAGCCATTTATATCTCTGATACTAGTCCTTTAGTTAAGGAGCTCAAGGCACTTCAGGCCCAGCACAACAAGAAAGCTGAAGAACAGAAGGTCTTGGCTGCTAAAAGAGTAAGTTTGGTTTATGAACTGGAGCATTTGACGAAGCTCCTTGCAGATATTGATCGGCAAATGCTTGGCCTTTCAAATAAGGTCGAGGAGCTCAAGGCTAGCTCCAACGTTCGAATTGAAGTTTACAAACAAGCTAAAAATAGAGACCTTGATAGTAAGCGTCAAATCAAAACCACCTCTGTTGAGCTTGATGAGGTAACCACTTCCATTCAACTCTTCTTCGCTCAATTTTGGGTGGACTTTTTGGGTGAGGGGACTCCACAGGCCAGCGGAGTGGGCGGGGGTGTAAGTGGCCCGGTGATGGAGGCGACTTCAATATCTAACCTCTCGACAATTGGAACGGCAGGACCAAGTGGTATGGCCTAGGAGAAGGATGGCTCACTGTTTGATTTGCTTTACAGCCTGCATGCCACTTTTGACGTAGTGTACTATTGCCAAGAATAAGTTTCTTTCTTCTTGTTTTGCTTTGGGGTACTTCAAGCCATACCTTGGCTTATTTTGAATGCATTCTTCTTTATTTCGATTTGTTAAGTCTTTTGATTTGCTTTGAGTTAAGATTCCTTCAAAAAATGTTTGATGTGAAAGAGAAATCCCTTAAGTGAATCAAATAACATACCAATTCATTTGAAATACAGAAGACAACTCTAAGCTCTACTAGCATTAATGACCATCTTGACTTAGATCATTTCGGCATGCTAATGGTAGGGTTTCCCATAATGTGGGGTAATACCTTTTTAAATATTTTCCATTTATGGGGTCCTTAGGCAAATCACCGTCCAAACTTTCTAGCAAATAGGCATTTCCTTTAGTTATGGTGTGTACTGCAAATGGTCCTTCCCCAATTAGGGCACCATTTTCCTAATACTGTGTCTTTTCTTTCACACAAGGTCGCCAATCCTAAATCGTTTAGTCTTAACTTTTGGGCTTCAATGGAATCCAACGCCTGTATTCTAATATTTTCTACGGCGTCAAATACATCCACCATTTTACAATAGTATTCATCAGTAGTGAGATCATTCTGTTGGGCTATTCGTGTAAACCTTACATTTATCTCCATAAGCAGGACAAAATCATGGCCATAAGTTAGCCGAAATGGACTGGTTTACCATGCTTGTGCATTTGCTAGTCGAATAGGCCCATAATGCTTCGGAAGCAATAGATGTCATGCCCGGGGATTATCTTCCACCATTTTTTAAATGATGTTCTTCAGAGTTTTATTGGTGGACTTAGCTTGACCATACCCTTGTGCATAATACAGAGTGGAATGTGTGAGTTGCATGCCATATTCCTTGGCAAAAGCTTGGATTTCAAATCCTATGAACATGGTCCCCCTATCCATTACGATAGTTTGACGGATTTCGAATTTGTGCACTAGATGCCCCTTGATGAAATTGACTACTGCTACTTGATCGGTTTGCTTAAGTGGAATGGCCTCCACCTAGTTCTTGAAATAGTGAGTAGCAGTGATGATATGGGTGTGATGTTTCAAAAAGGGAGGAAAGATGGCTCCAATCAAGTCAATGGCCAACATCGAAATGGCCACAGTTTGATTATAAGATTTATCTTTTCGGCGGACACTCTCCGAATTAGTCCATGCAATTGGCATTTTTTGCAACCTTTGGCCATCTAATGGCAATCCTAGACCATTTTTAGCTAGAAATAGCCATATCGTTTGATTAACTATGCCATTTTGCGGCCACTTTGATTGGCCCCACATACTCCTTTATGGACCTCCATATTTTCACTGCCTTCTCCTGTCTGACACATAGCAGAAGGACTTCGTTATGACTTCGACAATACAAGACGTTATCTCCTAGAACCATGTAGTTGGCAACTCTCATTTTGACTTGTCGAGATGCTCTATTGGAGGGATTTTCTAGATAACTCAATATTAGTTTGCGCCAATCTTCAGCTTGTTTCATGGTACTTTTAATGGTGCAAACATTGCTTCGTTCCAAATAAGAAGGGGATGCCTGCCTCATAGTGGTATAGCTAGAGGCCTGCCTCCAATTCATTGGCTTTAGAGTTAGATTCTCTAGCCACATGCTGAAATGTTACCTCATCCAAACCTATTAGTAATGTCTTAATCTGTGGAACTATACCTGTTGAGGACAAGGTTTTTGCATTGGAAGGCACCTTGGACCTACTTAATAATGAGCTGGGAGTCTCCAGTTACACTGATACTAGACGCCCCTAACTCATGCAATAGCTCTAACCTAAGAATCTGGGCTTCATATACGGTTTGATTGTTAGTAATGGAAATTCGAATTGGACCGCCAGATCGGTCTTGATCCCCGATGGTGAAATGATTACTATGCCAGCCCCAAATGCCTTGTCTGTCCATGATCTGTTGAACTGAAGATTCCATAGCTTTAAAAGTACTGAGAGGGTTTCAATTTGTTAGGCCACTTTGTCACCTATTTCAACGCTGGGGTGATTAATAAGAAAATCGGCCAAGGCTTGACCCTTCATTGCTTTCTGTGGAACCAATTGCAACTGGTACTACATCACGTGGATAGCCCACCGACCAATCCAACCACGCACTATTAATCTCGAAAGCATGTATTTAATCACATTGACACTACTTATTACAAGGACATTAACTAGCAGCAAATACTGCTGCAGTTTAATGCATGCAAAATAAAGTGTTAGGCACCACTTTTCGACAGGGTGGTATCTTTGTTCCATGTCACGTAAATGCTTGCTTAAGTAATATACAGCCCGTCCGAACCCAATTTCATCGTCTTAAGCCAAAAAGGCCCCAATGGTTTCGTCGGCTGCCGAAATGTATAGTTTAAGTGGCTCTCCTTTTCGTGGTGGCATCATTACAGGAGGGGAAGTTAGGGCTTCCTTGATCCTCTTGAATGCCTACTCATGTTCTTCTGACTATTCAATAAAGGTAAGAAAATTCTAGTCTTACCTACTAGATTCGAAATGAACCTTCTCAGATAATTTCCTTTCCAAGAAACTGCTAAAGTTCTTTCTTGGTTCATGGTTGTTGAGTGGCCAGGATGGCCTTTGCCTTATTAGATTCCATTTCAATCCCCTTTTATGTACCATAAACCTAAGAAAGTGGCTTGCAGCCACTCTGAACACACACTTCAGTGGGTTCAACTTCAGCTAAAATTTTCTCATTCATTCAAAAGCCCTAGTTAAATGCTCCAAATGTTGAGAAAAACTAATAGACTTGATGATGAGACCTTCAATGTAGATCTTGACGAAATCATTCATGTAGTTATGAAAAATACAGTTCATAGCTCTTTGATATGTGGCCTCGAAATATTTAAGACCAAACGGTATCACCTTCCATTGGAAGGTACCAATGCCCCTCCCCCGGGCATTGGAACGCCAGTTTTGGGATGTCTCCTCTTCAGCTACGAAGATTTGATTGTAACCTGCATTGCCATCAATGAGAGTTAGAAACTTATACCCTGCGACGGCATGAATCATCATATCATCTATTGGCATCGTGTATTCTTTGTTTGGTGATGCCAAGTTTAAATCCCTAAAATCTATGCAGATTCTTAATTTGCCATTCTTTTTTATAACTTGCTCAACATTGGCCACCCACTCAGGATATCTGGCCATTTTGATGAAGTTTGTTTTAAATAATCTCTGAATTTCCTCTTTGATTAAAATACAGACTTCTTCAGATATACATTGAAGAGGTTGTTTTCGTGGCTTGAACCCAGGCAAAATGGGTATACGATGCTCAACTAAGTCTCTGCTGAGACCGGGTATCTCATCATAATTCCATGCAAAATAGTCCTTATATTGCTCAAGTAAACTGATCATGGTCTCTTTGTTTTCGGGACTTAGCAAAGCACTAATATATGTTGGCCTATGATCCTTTTCAGTGCCAAGCTCCACTTCAACAACAGGATCCTAAACTTGAATTCTGACGTCATTGAGTTTTGCCGGAGCGGCACTTAATTCCTCTAAAGTGATCCCATCGGTTCGAGTGAGATCTTTATCATGTTCGTAAATTACATCAGCATTACAGTTGTAATAGTCAGAAAGGTCTCTGGCCAATAAGGCCAAAGGTTCATTTATTATTATTGCCCCGACATTATTCGAGATAATTACAACTTCTTCAATATCTCCCTTATTTATGGAAGAGATTTTGAGAAACAAAAAGCGGCCTCTCATCGATGTTGCAAGGCCTGTTAACTTCTTTGATCATAGCAACTTCTAAACTAACAACTACCACATATGAGGTGGCACAAAGTGGACGGCTATACTTGTCATGTCCGACGAACCTATAGGGTCTGATATTGTCAGAATAATACCTAGTTTCTACTACGTTAACATTGGCCGTGAACGGCCTCTCCTCTGTCTGCACTATTTCTGGCTCATTCTTGCCATCTCCTAAAAACACTGAGAACTAATACAACTTTGACTGGATGCACATAGCGGAATAAATCCAATCCCTACCCAATAAAGCGTTATAGGAAGTTTTTACATCTATTACAAAAAACGTAGAGGTGACAGTCTCATTCCCAATGCTCACCTCGACAAGCAAAATGCCCATGATGCCACCCTTCCCACCTGCGAAGTTGATAATTACTACATTTGTCTTTAAGAGATTAGTCTTCTCCTGTCTAATGCGTTTCATGGTTTGGAGAGGCATGATATTCATGGCAACTCCATTGTCGAATAACATCCTACCAACAGGCTTGCCATCGAGATGTCTAGCCATGAAGAGGGGCTTTATGTGCTTTACCATGCTTGGCGGTGGCCTTTGGAATACAATCTTGATTTCTTTGATAGTGTTACTGTTTTAGATTACCTGCTCGGAGTTACTAACAAAGAAGGCCATGGGCTCATTGTCATCCCATACCTCACTGCTAGCACCTATGTCATTATCGAAGTCAACATTAGCCATAAATTAAAGAGGAAATGCCCATACCACATTGCATTCATGTGAACGGTATCACCACTGGTTGATGCTATGTCCATAGTTTTGCTTTCCACTAGTAACTCCTTGTTTATTTGATTTAGTTCCACCATCTTTTCGATCCATTCACTCAATAGTTCTTCCTCTTCGACATCCCTCAATTCGTTAGTGGCATCATTTTTTGATTCGTCGCTTTTCGATACAATTGGAATGATAGTCCTCTTCTTCAGCTGGATACCAGTCGAAATGACTTCTTTCTGATTATATACCAGATTCTGGTTTCAATTTGATAGGCCACAAGAAAGCTTCGCCAGCTAAAGAATTAGGGAACAAACGTAGTTTTAGGTTACTATCCATTCCAATTTCTCCATACTGTCTAGTGAATTTAGCTATGTGCTCAATTGTGGTTTGTCACCCATCCCCATTAAACAAAGTAAAAACTGGGACCCTAAACCCTTGGGGAAAAGGAATCATGTCGGTTTGTGGGGGATATGGCCGAGAATACCTAGGTTGCGAGGCTGACTGTTTATGCCTCTTGAGTTCTTGTCGCAACATTTCATGTATATCCTGTCAAGATACAATTGTGTTGTCATTTCGAGCCATGGTAGGTTGGGATCTATCTGCTACATATGGCATTGCATAAGGAATTTCAGGCCCATTAGAATGATTCTTGGATCCTGAAGCTTCTCCTTCCAAAAGCACTCCCCTGGACTAAAACGCCACTCTTTTTCCTAGTTTCAATATTAGGGCAAAATCTTCCACGACGATGATTACCTCCAATGTTTAGTTGCTCTAGCCGTGAGTCGGCCAACTCAGGCTTGTAATGCTATTTAGCCTCACTCTATTGCAAAGGTTCCCTTGTCGGTGGAATGATATTCATCCTAGCTGCCACGTTACGCAAGTTCATTTCATAGTGTGGATTGGATACTCGGAGTGATTCTAACATGGTGGCCATTTGTTCGGCCCTCTTCGATTCTTCTCTTCGCTGCTTCTCCATCAACTCCTGGTACGTACGGTCATATTCTGCAATCCACTTTTCCATGAGGCATAGTGCATCTTCGCCACAGTTGGCCACTCTGGCTAGTAAGGCGGGTGCTTCTTGAATTGGCGCCTCTTCAAGTGCTCTTTGATTCTGCTCAAGCCTGTCAATGATAGCTTGAATATTGGGAGGTGGATTATGTCCACTTTTCTCTTCATTTTGGTCATCGTTCACCTCGTTCTCATTGTCTGAACCAGGTTCACTTCAAGTTTGGCTCCTTAGACGTGGTGGTACCATATCAACTTTCTTTGTATGATTTTTGAATTTTCCTTTTTTGCAATTTTTCAATACAAAATGCAAATATGCAATTGACCAAAATAAAACACGCTTCCTAGGATCTAAATGTTAACAAAACCTTTTCAATGCCTTATGTACTGTCCCATTGGTGTCTTTGCATAAATTTTGGCACGACCATAGGTTGATCACGGGATTGGCACTCCGACTGGTCTTACTGAAAAATTAGAAGTCCCACCGGGCATGCCAAAATAATATGTTTGCATAAATTTTTAGCACTTATGCAGACATGGTTACTCAGGGATCAAAATTATTGAGTTCAATGAGAAAACAATGAAGTTGAAGTGAGTTTTCATGTTTAAGTGCGAGCGTGCTAGTGTGCAATAACACACGAATCGAAGTCGTGATAATTCGAAGTAAACAATGTTTTGCGCCAAGGACTTCTACCCAGAAGACGATTGAGTCGAAGTAAGCAAACACTACCCTGAGGTTCTACTTGCTTACAATTTAATGTAAGACTTAATAATTTAGTACTCTAAAAATTGAAAAGGGTCAAAAAGTGTGAATCGAAGAGAAAATATATTCAGACACGATGGCTACTCGCCATCTGGACTTTACAAAACTCGACTACAGACATGTGCATTGATGACTCGGGCCATATCTATGACTAAAAATGCATTGAACAACTCCTAAAAGCTCTAGCCACAAGTCAGTCACATTGATGACTCTGGTCGTATCTCTGCGTGGATGTACTCAAAAGCTATTCACTCCCACGAGCATTGATTGACTCCTACGATACTCCCCTTCACGCATGCGCTTGATATGAATGTGGGATACCACTCCGTCGCATTGATATCTCATCTCGAATCAGGCCTAATCCGAGTGAGTGATGGCTACGATCTCGTGACGTTATAGAATGACAGCATTGATAACCTCACTTTGAGCCAAATGGGCATGGCTACAAACATTCATGTAACGGTTTTCTACCTAGTGAACTAAAGCTAATCTTTGTTCATTTAGACTAAAAAATCAAAGAAGTGTTGACTTCTTGATTAAAAGAGTTGTATTGTTGTTGTTTGACGCTATGTTGCGTCCCTTTCAAGTGGTGAATCCAGCTTCTTTTATAGGCTTCAAGTTGCAACTATTTTCTTTATTCTTGGGGTTGGATGACTCATCTTGACTGGGTCAGTCGAAGTGGACAGACCTCCTTATTTCTTGATTGTAGCAGTTATGCCACTTATTTGAATTTCAAACTTTCAGCATCATATAGCCTTTCTTTTAGGCATATTTAGGTATAACAATACCTATTTTCAGCCAATCTGTTATCTCTATCCCAACAACCCCTAAAAGTAAGGGTTTAATTTTAGCTTTATTATTTTTACTTATTTTATTATTTTCTATTTCTCACTAACTGGACCATGAGCTTCTAATTTATTCCGGCCCGAGCCTCTGAACATGGGCTAACCCCCATGTGTCAAAGTGACTTCGGCCTTGTCATTCTATCTCGGCATGGTGAAGAAGACAACATTCAACCCATTCCGATTCTTATGCCAAAATTCATTTTTAGGCCCAAATATCTCCCAATTTCATTAACTCAACTTCCATTCTCAACAACCAACCGACCAAAAGATAGAAAATTAACATTTTGAGTGTGTATCAATTTTTTAACTAAATCAATAAAGAAAATTGTTATTAGCATTCCAAAATTATTATTGGCACTCTATTTTTTTTTTTTTGTATTGAAAAATTGACTGCATTGCCCATTCATCTCTAAAACACTATTTTTATTAATTTCAATAGCATAACCTTGTTTTTATTGTTAATCATTTTCACATTTTAGTTATAAAAAACACACGAGATCACAACCTTAATGTAAACTCTTTAATTTTTTGTTTTATCTTTCTTTTTGGTCCCACATAATGGAAAAAATATGTTACCAACAAAAAATTTTAAGCCATACATGAAACTTCTAAGATATATACAAAACTATGAAATAAAGAAAAACAAGTTAAATATATAAAAAAAATTGGATGATAAAGAAATCAAAAGATATTGTATAATTCTACAAATATTCAAATAAGCAAAATATTAGGTAAAAAAAATAAATTGTATATCCCCACTAATTCTATTTCTCGTCAACATTATCTAACTTCAAATAAACAAAAATCTTGCAAACTAATAATAATAATAATAATAACAACAAAAATAAAGAAAAGAAAATAAAGATGAGTTTCATGACTACAATCTTTAAGGCATGATATCTCATTCAAAGTTTTCACCAACTTGTTTGCTCCATATATTATTCCTACAAAATATTTATATAAGCATTAATAGAACAATTTGCGCATCAAGGGAAAAATTATATTACATAAATGTATGTATGCTGAAATTAAAATGTGAGCAAAAAACTTAATGAAATAATATAAAAGGCATGAAAAAGAAATAAATATATTTATTGCTATTAGATGGGTTATAGGAATGGTAGATATCTTAAATTTGCTCGGTACTCTTAGTATTCACAAGCTTTATTTTTTCCTCCAACTCAAAAATCACTGTTAAATTTCTAAAATATTAGTCGCCTCCATTCTCAAGTAACTAAAATTAATATGACAAAAAATTAGAAAAATATAATGTAAAATATGGGCAAAATATTGCACAAAAGACAACAATATTAGAACAAAATTTTTTGTCAGGTCATCGTCAAAATAAGAAGTTGAATAACAATTCTAAAGTTATCGTCGCAAAAGCCAAAAAGAAGATGGCGAATAATAGTATTCTTGAATGCCTGAAAGTGAATAATAGACTATTAGGCTTTTTGTCCAATAAATCAAATTAAATCAATATTTAAAAATTAAAAGGGTATATTAGCCAATTGATAAAAAATTTAAAGTGAAAGGAAGTACCAATAACAATTTTGGAGTATTAATAACAACTTTAAAATACCCATAACAATTCCCATCAATAAATTATCTCAAGTGTGTACCACTTTTTAACTTTCAAAACACTCCTAATGACAAGGTCTCAAAAATTTTAGACCATGTTTATTTTACTATTAGGAAAAAATATTAAACATTGGCCGAGCTTGGTGACCTCGGCCAACAATGTCATATTAAAAATATAAAAAAATAAACGTGTTGGCCGAGCTTGATGACCTCGGCCAACATTTTAAAAAAAATTAATTGTGTTGGTTGAGGTCACCAAACTCGGCTAACATAAAAAAATATATATATATTATTATGCATATTTCAAGGTCTGCAACATACAATATGGTCCGGCTTCACAATCCCGTTCAAGTATATTTTTAAAAAAAATTTAAAGTCAGGTATTTTGAAAAATCATAACTCTCAAAGGGCAAAAAAAAAAAATCGAATATTTTGCACCCTATTTTGATAACCTACTATCGCAAACTTTGTGTGATGTTGACCATCCCCCGGTCATACGTATTAGCGACTATACACAAGTTTTCCCCAATTTTTTTTATTTTGGACCAAAGAATTGGATAATGATTAACGATTAGGCTACCCAATATTTTATACAGCCTCGGCTCTCGAAAACCAAGGTAAAAAGCAAAGCCTAATCGTTCATTCAATCCGGGCCACATTCCTGACTTTTCTTTATCATTTTCCCTTATTCTTTCTTCACCGTCATCATTTGCTTGCAAAAGGTTTGTCCTTTTTTTGATCAATAATATATTGTTGCTATTGTCATTATAATCTTCTCTTCTTGATCGAAAGTTTTCTTGAGGTCAGAAAGCTATTTCAAGGTTCTGTTCTGGTTATGTTCTTATTTTTGGGTTCATTCATTGGGTTTTTACTTGATTTTTCTTGGTGGGGTTTTCTTTCGAACAATGAATCAGATACTTTTTTTGGGGGGTTAGACATCTACCCAAGTGGATTTCTTGATAGCCTCTTTTGTTATTATCGCTATATAATGGTCTTTTAGCAATAGGTCATCGGTTATCCCAATTGATTGAATTTGGCTGTTTTTCTTGAGGGTTTTAAATTGAGATTGCTTTTCTTTTTAGTTTTAATAGATTTTTTGTTTTTTTTGTAATTTCAAGAATTTTAATTTTTTAAATTTGAGCAGTGATACTCTGGTGGAATGGCAAAGAGTTCATTCAAGCAAGAGCATGATCTTGGTTTGTGCTGCCGTTTGGTTAATTGAATTTTCTTGATGAATTTTAATTTCTTTTTGTTTTTGTGTTATCAATTCTTTTTCTCTTCAATCTCTGATAAATCGATATAATTGTATTTGTTTAGAGAAAAGGCGTGCAGAGGCTGCCAGAATTAGGGAGAAATACCCAGATAGGATCCCGGTAAGAATTCAGTTGGTTATGTGGATGTAGATATAGATTTTTGACTGATATATTTTCTTGGTATATCTCTCTTAGGGATAAAAACACTTAATCCCCAAATTATGGTGTTTTTTATACATGGCCATACAAATTTTTACGATTTGCATTTTACAACCTAAACTTACTTTTTTTACACTCACCTACCTACGGTCATTTTTCGGCAATAAAAGTGAACAGAAATGGGAAATGGCATATATATATATTTGACGTCAATATGTCATGCTCTGATTTTTATCTGTGACTTATCCTGTGTTAAGTCATTAATCGATTTCAGTGAGTTATGGTGTTCTGGACTATCAATTAAGGAAATCCTTGAAATGCTTGATTTAGTTGTTATGTAGGGCTGTAAATGGATAATGGAAAATTTGATTACCGCTCGCATCCCTATTCATTTATAGGGAAAAATATCTGTATCCGTTTAAAGCGGATATTATCCATATTTATAACTAACAAAAATATAAAAAGAATAAATAAACAAACATATATGAACTTTAAGTGTTATTAATAAAAAAATATGATACCTATATATAAGTGTGCGTGCGTGTGTATATATATTCTTGTAAATAAGAGGATTATATATTTAAAAAAATGACCAAATTGTATACACAAATTTCAATATTCAATTAATTACAATTGAATATCAAGTATTTACAATTGAATAATATACTTGAATATTCATAATCGGATTCTAATATTCAAATAATTATAGTTGAATTTAAATTTTAAAAATTACAACCAGATATGGATATATCTGATATCCGGCGGATACGAATATTGATTTTAGGATATCTGTCGATATCCTTCTCTATACCAATATCCGATAAAATTAAATGAATACAGAAATAGAAACGGCATATCCGATCCATTTACACCCCTATTGTTATGATTAGAGAGTTGCTTTCACCTTAAACAAAAGATTTGTTAGGTTGTATATCTGTCATTAACATTTATTAATAGCTATATCTAAGAATTGGGATTCCTTAGATATCCAAAAAATTGGAAGTCTCAAGGTACTCATGTATATGAGGAAACGTGAATACAATGATGTTATTCCCTGATTATGTCAAGAAGATGTAATTCATTTTTGAACCGCTAATTCTACATGAACAATTTAAAAATCTACTGAGATTGCTATAGCAATCTGTGTTAAATATGTGAATATATGTATCACCTAGGTTGTTGACTTTTATATGCTATTGTAATATTTTAAAGTTAGCACTATATATTTATTTTGTGGTGTGTATATGAGTTTCTTTTGAAATTTACAAACAGTAAGTTGTGTTTATGAAATATAGGTGATTGTGGAGAAGGCAGAAAGGAGTGACATTCCCAACATTGACAAGAAAAAGTAAGCTTTGTGCCGTGACATTGGTGATGTACTATGATATTCTCTTATGCTCTATGTTATTAGAATGCCCTGTTTAAACATTCAATTAAACTACTCGTTACCATGCCACTCATAAATCCTACCATAAAATTAGAAGTTTAAATGTATCGTTTTTTTCGTTCTCTTTGTTATACACATTGTTTTTCTTTTTTTTTTTTTTTTTCCATTTCTGTGACCAATTAATTGTTCTTTTTAGTGTTTGTTCGCCGATCTCATTGTTTTATTTAAGTATTTTCCTTTCAGTGATTATCATAAGAACATGAAATATGTAAAAACCATGTCATAACTTCCCTACTTGCAAACAATACCAGCTGGACCTTCAATGTTTTGTGCAGTGTATCCGTATTGAATTAAATCCATATAGATGTATATCGGGTTCTATTTTATTCATTTATTTTTTTTTTGTAAAAGATTCCAAATATATAGGGGGAAAATTAAATCATAATAAGATTTATGCATGATTCTCACAACATAAAACAAGAAACACTTGTTTTCACTATTCAATATTATGGCATTCTTTATGCTTCAGTCCATAAGAGTTAGAGAGGAAAATATGAAGAATAATTTTCTGTTCGCTTCAAATGGTAGCACTATGTGCTTGAATTTTTTATCCTTGTCAATTTCCTTCTACTTCCTTTCAAAATCTATTTCAAAATCTATATCTGGACTACCTAGTGCATTTTGACATTAAGAAATGAAAGTTGAGGTTGTTACTAGTTTTATCTTATTGAGGTCATAATCACAGGTATCTTGTCCCGGCGGACCTGACTGTTGGGCAGTTTGTCTATGTCATACGGAAGAGAATCAAATTGAGTGCAGAAAAGGCTATATTCATATTTGTTGACAATGTCCTCCCACCGACGGGTGAGCATTTATATGATGTGTTTTTGATGTAGATTGATTGAAAGGGGTTCTACTTTTTTGAAGTGCTTAATTTAGAGATTTTTAAAATGTTTGTTGAGTGTTGGAAGTTGGAAGTGCTTGTAAATAGAAACGGTTAAGAGTTGCTAAAAGTTTATAAATAAATGTGAAGCTGCTAAATTTCGGGGTAGGGGGTGCTTTAGCTTCTGTTTTCTCGGGATAATTACACCTACACCTCTTGAGGTTTGGTGTAAATACACTTTGACCGCCTTAATTACATAAACAAAGATGCCTTCAAATTTTGTGCTATAGTCAAACCCCCTTTACATAGTTATGGAAATGTTTCTTGCAGTCAACATCCATCTTACGATTAGACCATTTAAGAAGTTAATGCATGGGTGGTTTTGTAAACATGCAACCTCATGAGATCCAAGTGTATTTACACCAAACCTCAAGGGCCATGTGTGTGTGTGTGTGTGCGCGCGCGCGCTCAAGTGAAGTCAAATGCACTCATTTTAAGTTTTGGTAAACACCCTTTAAACTTCTTGCCTTATTTTCTCTGGAAGGTGCTATAATGTCGGCCATATACGATGAAAAGAAGGATGCAGATGGTTTCCTTTATGTGACCTACAGTGGAGAAAACACATTTGGATATCCGTAATTCAGGCTTCAATTCTTTTAACAATAGCTGCTGCGATTATATTGTGTTTATAATCCTCAGTTTGCTGTGAGGCCTGTCTAATAAATGAATATCTGGTAATCATTTCTGTATAGCTTTGTTTCTTGTATATAGTTACTGAATCAGTGAATCTTAAAAAGATTTAAGCATTTCCTGGTATGTGGAATTCAATAACCTATTATCTTGTTATGTTTGTACCGTGCTAATGTGCTATTGATTCTCTGGAAATAGGCAATGGTGAGGGAGATTTGGTTGAATAGTTAAATCGTTTGAATCAGTAATGTGGCAATGATATTGGAAGTTGACACGCAAATTTTCAAAATGATGCATGGTTGACTCTCTCTCTCTCTCTCTCTCTCTCTCTCCAGGAAAATTGAAAACTCAATAATATATTTAGTGATAGTGTCCGCAAAAACTGTAGTCTCAGGATCAATGACAACAAAATGATGTTTAACTCGTCACCGTTTTGGCTTAGTGAAATACTCGCAACAAGAATCTAATCGTTAGTTATAATATAGTATTCTTTTATTCTTAAGTTCGTACTTAAGATGTGTCAATTGTTGTAAGGTTGTATTTGGTAATAATATAGAACTGCGTAAGATAATGAAATTATTGGATACATGTTATAAATATGTTATTAATCTGTTGCATTAATTTGTTTGATGACAAATATTATTTCTTAAGTTATCCTTTAGAGAGTGTTTGGTGGTGTGTTTTTTTTCCTATATGAATCAAAAGAATTACGAAAAGACTTTAAATTTGAATTCCATCATATAAATTTCATATTAATAAATTAAATTAAAACTTCTATCAATTCAATTCAAATCAATTGGATTACATGTCTGATATTATTCATAAACTTATGGATAAAAAATTGGTCCTAAACTCATAAAAAGCTAGAAAATTTTTTATCAAATATAATTATGTATGAGATACTCATATATGAAATACAATCACATCCATACACTCATGCCATACGCAAGCTAAATAAATTTGTTACAATGCAATTTTGCCGATAGATTTCTAGTGAATATTTTCATTCAATAATATTACTGGAGGGAGAAAAATGCAATTTTGGTCCCGTAATATATATGTTTTTGCAAAAATAGTCTCATGCTACCTGAAAATATGCAAAAATTGTCGCACACTTTGACGGATGTTGGCAATAAAGGTCCCTCCATCAAATTTTTTACAGAATGAGCACGTGCCAAGCAAGTGCCCGTTAAATCCAACCATATTGACCAGTACACACGTGAGGGGGGAAAGCATTTTTGGTCCCATAATTTAAGGTTTTTTTTCACTTTTAGTCCCATCATTACTATGATAGCATTTTCGGTCCCACTGGATACTATTTTTTGGCAAAAATAGTACCGTCGTTAATTTTTGGACGAAATACGCACGTGAAAGGCATATGCGCTGTCAAAAGAACATAGTCTCACTACGTACTATAACATATGCTATGAGGTAAAGGTTGTTATTGAGATCAATTGAAACTGATTGAGTTTTTTTGATAGGATTCGGTGTATTAGTATTGATATGATCGCAACTGCTAGTTATTGCACGGATATTCCTTTTATGTACGACGCAGAAGGCGGCGGCATAACTTCCAACGACCATATCTTTCGATCCGGGCGTTGTCTCGTGGTCCATAGAAAAATAAGGCCCAACGGTTCTCATTGTACCAACTTTTTATTTGTTTATCCTCCCTCCCAATTTCGCATCAAGATTGGAAAAAGACAAATATGGAATGTTATTATTATTATAATAGTCAAAACAACAATAAAAGTAACGAAAAAATAAAATAAAAGAGGAAAAGGTCAAACGAAGGCGGGCCATGAGGGGCAACAAAGCCTATACACATAGATCGCCCATCCGGGGTCAAGTAGCCTTCTCTCGTCCGAGGCTGGAACTCGACAACAGCAATGGCAGGGCTTGATGCGGAATTACAAAAGAAAATTGCCAGAACGAGTCGACGCCCGGGTTGAAAGATATGACCGTTTGAAGTTATGCGCGCCGCCGCCTTATGCGTCCCACATAAAAGGAATAACCGTGCAACAACTAGCAGTTGCGATCATATCAGCACAAATACACCGAATTCCATTAAAACTCCAATAATATCAATTAATCCCAATAACAAGCTTTACCACATAGCATATGTTGTAGTGTGTAGTGAGACTATGTTCTTTTGACGGTGATGCCTTTCACGTGCGCCTTTTGTCCAAAAACTAATGGTGGTACTATTTTTGCCACAAAATAGTATTCAACGAGACTGAAAATGCTATCATAATGATAATGGGATTAAAAGTGCAAAAAACCTTAAATTATGGGACCAAAAATGCTTTCTCCCCTCACATGTGTACTGGTCAATATGATCAGATTTAACGGGCACGTGCTCATTTTGTTAAAAATTTGACGAAGGGACTACTATTGCAACATCCGTTAAAGTGTGGGACCATTTTTGTATAAATCAGATAGTATGGGACCATTTAATTAATATACATCATTGGTGGCATTTTTTATCATTATCTCCTCTCTCTCTCTCTCTCTCTCTCTCTCTCTCGCTCTCTCGCTCGCTCGCTCGCTCCTTGGGAAGAGACCATATAAAAGAATCATCCTTTTTATGTGCATGCCGTGATAAGAAACAGCAAAATATCAATTAGTACGTGCGTTCAGGACACCTTTATGTTTTATCTTGTTTAGCATCTGCGCTAGGAAAGGGAGCAACTAAAAGGAAAATGAAGGCCTTCAGGCAAGTAGTTTAATCTGGGCTAATTTTTGATATAGGGGAAATTACTATAAAAATTTCTTACGATTAGTTTTAAATATCTAAAAAATCCATCATTTTATTTGCAATGAAGAGAATCCATTGCATCGATCTTTTGCTATAGAAAGCCCAATCTTTGATTTTTATTCCTCTTTTGGACAAATTTATCCTTGAATTTCTTATATTATTTTTTTTTGTTATCCAATTAAAAATTAGTTTCATTTACCCAAGCTACAATAACATTCAAAGAGATATATTCATTAAAATCAACTTATAAAGAAATAATATTTTTGTTGGCGTAATCCGGTTCTAAACAATTAAAATTATTTTATATAATTTAAAATTGAAGGAAGTGTTCACTATATATGATAAATCTTGAAACTCGAAGAAAATATTTTTTTTCCAAAATGTCTAGTTTATCAAAGTCATCATCAACACAGACCAATTCAAAAGCTTAAAGAAAAAAAACTTATACTGAACGAATTGCCGGTTACTTTTCAAAAGGGTAAAATATGTTAAGTACCCTAATTTTATTGGTATTTTATACTTTGGTACATAATTTTTTCGAAGGTACGACCGTGATACTCAATGTTTATAAATTGTGTTTTGATAGTACCTCCGATTCAATCTTTGAAAATATTTCATTGAAGATGTAGAATTAATTGTGTTTGACCCCCTTATAGAATTAAAAATTGATGTTCAAATCCCATAGACAAAATAAAAGGTTAATAAACATCCTTCTATCTTTAAAATACCAAAATACACTTACAAAAAGAAAGATTCATAACAATTTTACCTTTTTATTTACTTTTTATAGTTTGTCTTGTTTTTTTAGCATCAATTGCATCTAAATTTGCATTGAATTGAAAGTTATATTTTTCAAATTAATTTTTAAAATTATAATATATATTATATATTATGTGCTCCTTTACAACTCCACCCAACAACCTTAAACAAATAACAAAAAAAAAAAATAGAAAAAGAAAGAAAGAAAGAAAGAAAGAAAAAAAAATGTTAGATAAAAATAGAAGAATATTTCCCCTCTTTTGCTTGCTCTTGAATCATTTATCAAACTGAAAGCTTGCATCCAAATTGAAGGGTTACCAACTACCAGTTGGTCGAACGAGATGAGACACTAGATCCCTTAAACAATATCTAGGATTCGAATCCTGGAGTTGTGAATAGAGCAATCGGATTGGGAGGGATCGCTCCCGTAATGCGCATCTACAGTAACCGATCGGGATTAATGGTTCAATGAGTCGGAACTGGGGTGACTAAAACCAAAAAAATTAATAAAAAAATTTGAAGGGTTATTGGCATGAACAACGAAGCAATGGTCTTCTCCTCGAGGCATGTCACACTCTAGAGGCACCAATTATTAAATATGATTTGTCCCTTGGGAAATCATATAATCAAGTCTAGTATTAATCTACAAATATGAAACAAAGGTAATTTTTCTTGATTTATAGTTAAATAAAAACAAACCACTTTCGTAGTGTGTTTTGAACAATTTATTCTCTGAAATTTTATTCCAATTGAACTACATGCACATGTGGTGCTTACATCAAAATCTTTGCTACATTTGAGATTTAGAAGTACATTGTTACTTCATTAAACTTTTAAATTAAATTGAAAAATATAGTTTTCAATCCAATGTAGATACAGATGTAATTAACCACAAAATAAAGACAAAAAATAAGAAGTGAAAAAAATAAAAATAAAAAAGGAAATTGTTATGGTCTTTAATTGAATAGAGGTATTTTGGTATTTTTATAAGGAGGTTATTGACCTTCTTTTTATGTTTATAGGGGGTTTTACATCAATTTTAAATTATATAAGGGCGTCAAATGCAATTAACTCTACATTTTCAATGGAATATTCTCAAAAATTCTATTGAAAGTACCACCAGAGCACAATTTATAAACATCGGCTACTACAGTCGTACATTCACAAAAGTTGGAAATTAAAGTGCAAAATACCTTAAAGATTGGAGTGTTTAATACACTTTCCCTTTTCAAAATCAAAACGGTTAAGGCTAATCTAGTCTAAAATTTAACTATTGGGCTTTACATAATAGAAAACTGATGGATGGGTTTTTAGATCTGAAAAAATAATTTTTTGAATTTAGAAATATATTTTAAGAGTATTAATATTTTTCCTCCCTAAAATACAGGATTAGATGTTTATATGAAATGAGGTAGTAAACTAATAATTTTATCCTCACTATATAGAAAACAATCTTTCACAGTCCTGCCATCTAAAAAAAAAAGGAAAAAGAAAAAAACCTCTTTCACATTCGAAACAGATAATGTTCGCATTTGTTTTTCTGGATTACTTGCATGTTTCTGACAATGAAGGTGTTCCGGTTACTTGGTAGGAAATGTTCTTAAAACACGTACTAAAAAGAATCACTGTTTTTCAACGATTACTGTTGGGGATTAAATTTTTATCCAATTAAAAATTGACAAATGTAAATTAAAATATTAAATATTAATTAAATATTCTATTTTGTATTTTGAAATCTCTTTAATTTAATTCTAATATTTAATAGTTAATTTGAATAAATATTTTAATATTTATTTTATCAACAAATGAAAAGTCACCAAGTGCAATACGAAGTGTTACGACCAATCAAATCAAGTCGTGCAGTCTGAAAGTCCAAAACCAATCAAAGGGTGACAAGTGGCACATTCGGGCGTCTGAGCCAATTAAATAATGACGCACGGTGAAATTTTCTCTTTAAAATAAATTTATATTAAAGAGATAAATATTGAAGAAATTTGTAGCAATCCGAAAAATCATGCGTAAACGCCTATAAAATAGGGTCATTTGGACATTCTTTGGGCCTAAAATGAATTTTTATATGAATTCAGAATAGGTCAATTCTGGCCATGCCGAAAAGAAAAAGAAAGGGGCCCAGGTCACTCCGACGCAGCACAAGGCTAGCCAATGTTAAGGCCAAGGCCAAAATAAGAGGCCTATGGCCCAATTGGGCAAGGGCGAAAATAAAATAAAAATATAAATGAAATAAACGAAGTCAAATTTAAACTCTTATTCTTAGGGGTTGTTAGGATGGGGAATAACAAATGGCTAAAATATAGGCATTGTTATAACTAAAATGCCAAAAATAAAGGCTATGCGTGTAACGACCCGGTAAAATCCTTTATTTAAATATTTTATATTATACATTGGGTGTCCATTATTTTGATGAATAATTTTCTTTTAGAACTATTTAGTGAAGCATTGTTTTATAGAAATTATTCTTCAAAACTATTATTTGTTTTTATTTTCGAACAAATGCACATTTACTACATAAATTTTTAGAAAATATTATAAATTCCAAATATTCTTAAAATTTTATACATTTACTCTTTCTAAACTCCCAGAATTTATTTAATAAATTATTTTCAACTTTTACCTTTTTTCCGAGAATTTTTAGTAATTTTCGAAAAACATTGTCTTTAAGTTCTTAATTTGAAATCTAATTTTTAAAATGCTTAATTATTATCAAAGAAAGAAAATAATAATATAAATAAATATTTTAGATTTTATTTGACTTATAAAAATTAATTTTTGAATTTTTAGAATTTTATTTCTATTTTTGGGCAAGTTTCGAAAAATGGGCAAAACAAGGGGTATTTTGGTCTTTTCACTTCTCCAACCCCAAATTTCGGTTTTTC
The DNA here is from genome assembly GCA_026212405.1 of Petrea volubilis. Lineage (NCBI taxonomy): Eukaryota > Viridiplantae > Streptophyta > Magnoliopsida > Lamiales > Verbenaceae > Petrea > Petrea volubilis. The sequence continues at coordinate 2,702,510 of CM047879.1, forward strand.
TGAGAAATAAACAATAAAACTACTTAATAAATAAGATTTTTCAGATTTTATAGGTTTTTGTTTGATTTTAGTTAATTTTATTCTATATTTTATCAAAATATCTCTACTAATACACTCTTGAAACCTAGCCTCATATACATAAAAAAATATATATTAATGGTTATATATATAGCTACATACACACACACACACATACCCACATACATATACATGGTGGTTAGTAAAGTGATGGACCATGTATAAATGTATGGAAGAGGTATTTAGATGAATATAATATGTAGATCTTTGCCTCTAATACTTGGAAGATCAATACACAAGACCTTACACACCCACAATCCTCATTTTTCAGCCCCTTTCAGCCCCAAAACCGTGCCCCCTTGCTCACACACATACACTAACTCATTTTCTCTCAAAACACTATCATTTTCTCTCAAAACAATACACTTCTTTGAAGAAACTAAGGTAGGAACACTTCTTTATGCCTTAAGTAGAGGTTTTCTTCTTCTTTCTTGTGAAGAATAGGCAAGCTTCCATACTCTTGTGCCCAAGCAATATAAAAGATCAAGCTTGAATGGCCTAGAGTGAGAGCTTTTGCCAAACATGTCTCCAAGTTGAGGATTTTAGTTATTTTGCCATATTCATGTTACTTTAAAGCTTTATGGTTAGTTTTTCATATTATAACTCTTGTTGGGAGGAAGTTGAAGGATGGATAGACTTCTGAGCATGATCTTGAAGATATTATGTGATTAATATGCTTATTTGGAGTACTATGTGTTTACTATGCTTTATTGGAAATACTATGTGATTATTGTGCCCTTTTTGCAATAATATGGAATTCTTATGCTTTATTTGAACTAATATGTGGGTTCTATGCTTTATATGAAGTAGTATGAGACCATGCTACTTTATTTGAGCTATTAAGGGAATATCCTATGTTGTTCTTGAAAGTCTTAGTAAAGAAAGCTCCACATATCTATTATTTGATAAGTAGAACTTTTATTTTACTTTATACTATAGATTTATGCCTACTTTAGTCCTTACATATATATATAAACCTATTCAAGGTTTTAGTAAGTAATTAGATGATTATATATATATATATATAAATATTTAAAGTGTTATCATATATTCATTTAACTAAGTTCATTATATGTTAATTATATATATATATATATATATATATTTATGTGTGTATAGGTATATGTTATTATAGACTACTTTTATATGTAGATATATGTATATATGTTACGTATATGTATATATATACTTATATTCATTTTATTAGTTTTATATGTATATGTAGATAATTCTTATCTTATCTATATATATTGTTATCTATATTTTATATAGGTATATATATGTAGTATTCATATATTTATATATCTTATATTTTAATCTATATATTTATATATATATTTATACTAGTTATATTTTAATCTATATATTTATATAATTATACTAGTTATATTTTAATCTTTATATTTATATATTCATACTAGTTATATTTATATATTTATATTTATATTTATATTTTGTCTATTTACATATTTTTGCTACTAGCTATTTACGTATTTAACATTTTTAAGTAAGTATGCTTAATAAGCAAACATAAAAGCTTTCATTTATAAGGTTGGAGCTTACTTTACTAAACTATAATATAAACTTCCAAAGATTATGTGCATGTGTGAACAAATTATAATTCTGTGAATGGACCCATATGTGCTGGAATGGTTTAGGGGGTGTTCCGCCGGGACATACTATTGAGTAGCCGAAAGAGTTCACAACCCTACCATCTCCTAATCCCCCCTTGGGTAGACGGAGGGATCTACTCAAGAGAGAGGGTCGTAGGACAATACTAGGCGTATGCCCGGGATACGACCATTGGAGGATAAGACTGGTGGGTGAAATGTGCTGGTTGTTATTTCGGCCCGGGTAGTTATAAGGGTCACTGTCAGGTGACAAAAGGTAGAAAGTGTGAAACTATATGTATGCTATGTGTAACTAATGTGCACTTGACACCCGAGCATCTTATGTGTATAAAGAAATGTTTCTACTCAACGTATGTTGATTCCGTGTTACTTCATGATTTAGATGCTTCCAAAGCTAGCCTTTATGATGTGAAGAGGAGGAACCTTTTGAAGCGTTTTACTAGAAAGGGAGATGTAGAATTTCCGCTGCGTACCTGTAGTTGGTGGTTTTTGCTTTTGCTATGTACATATAGTAGAATTAGCAAGTCGATACTGTCCTTTATTCGATGTACCCTTATGTTATGTAATGTAGCCTAGTACATTTTGCAATTAATAATGTACGCATGTATGTAAACACTAATCATACTAATAATAATAATATAATAATAATAAATGGTTTCGGGGTCGTCATAATGCGGGTTTGAATAGTTCAAATTTTGGATAAAATGGCATAATTGCCATAGTAAGAATGAAAGGAGCATCGACCATTTCGATTGATCAAGTTTGAATCAACTATCCAGTTGGACCAGCTCCAAGAATAAAGGAATTCGGTTGTAACTTAAAGCCTATAAAATGTAGCCGGATACAACAGCACAAAGTCAACACTTCAACAATCAACAATTACAACAACACTTCAATCGAGAAGTCTAAATTTTTTTGATTCTTTAGTTCAAATGAACTAAGATTAGCTTAGTTCAGTAAGTATAAAACCGCTATGGGAGGGTTTGTAGCCATGCCCATTTTGCTTAAGACAAGATTATCAATGTGTTCACTTCATCGTGTCACAAAGTCGTAGTCATTACTCGTCGGGGTTGGGCTCAATTCGGGATGAGATATCAATACGATCAAGTGGTATCCCACATTCAAGTTGAGCGCATGCATGAGGAGGTATAGCCGAAGTAATCAATGCTCGTAGAGTAATGCACTCGCACATAGCCATCATACGAAGTCATCAATGTGTCTTATTTATAGTCAAAGTCCCTAACAGTCTTTCAATGCGCTTAAGTCATAGATATGGCCCGTGCCATCAATGCACGTGTTTGTAGTCAAATTTGTATTATTCGCGGCGAGTAGCCATCATTTTTCAGTGCACTTTTTTGCTTTAAAATTTTAGACTCTTTTCGATCTTTAAAGTGTTAAATTTTAAGTCCTACATTAAATTGTAGACGCATAGAACCTTAGGGGTAGTATTTGCCTATTTCAATGCAGTTGTCTCTCTGATAGAAGTCTGAGGCGCAATCCATCAAAATCAAAATAAGCAGACTTCAATTTGTATGTTCATTACACACTGGCACACTTGCACTCAACGAACTCAATTCAAAGTTGCTATTTTCATATTGAACTCAGCAATCTTGAACACATCGACGTGGCTATCAAAGTTTTATGCCAATATATAGTTTTGACATGCCTAGTGGGACTTCTAATTTGTTTAGTAAACCAATGGGAATGCCAATTCTTTAACCAGCCCACGGAGATAAATTGCTGATTTTTATGCAAACAGACATCAAAAAGTCTTCCAAAGCTATAGAAGTCAAGGAAATTCCGTACTTCTCTCAAGTCAAGGTCAAGAAAATTCATGAAGATTTAGGCAAAATTCTTGGTGTTCTTCGCAAAAGTTATCAAATAAAGGCATTCATTCCGCAATCAAGGTGTTGGGGCCGCGTATTAGCGTTTCTCCCTAGTCAGATTCACGATGATTAAGATGATGTTTAAGATGTTTTTTGCAAAAGTCATCCAAATAAGACGTTTGATCTGCAATCAAAGTATCAAATCAGCAAATCGGCGTTCTTCCCCAAATCAAGTTTAAATCAAGTTCATGGCATTCTTCGCGACATTCATCAAAATTCATGCCGTCTAATTCGTAATCAAGCTAAGAAGCTTGCGAATCGTGTTTTCAATGTCAAAACCCATTTGGAGAGAAGAATGGCTAGATTAGTTTTAGCAATTATTTTTCACTACATTATATTCTTTTTCTTTAAATTTAAATATTTGGCATATATTATTTCATGTCTTATAATTTCTATTTGCAAACTTAAAATTTGTGTGAATAATCTAACTTTTCATAGATTGTTTTTGAAAATTAAATTACAATATTCTTTTCAAAGCCGGAAGGCCCTAAACCCAACCTTTCACAAAACATAGCACCCATTCCTATGAGGGTAGTTTATTAAACATTTGAAAATTTTCGAAAGAACTGACAAGTTACTTTTCTTATGGGACTATTATGCTAGAACTCTAAATATAATTAGTGTATCGGGTACGTTGGATGCATGCACAAAATAAAAGTGAAATATTATTTAATCAAATAGTTAAGTTTTAATAATATAAAATTGATTTTCTTCTAAATTCTCTAGGCAAATACACGTCCTTCTTAACTATTATTATTTATACTATTTTTTAATTATTTATATTATATTTATTAAATTTATGAAAGGTCAAAAAATCAATTTAAATAAAATTATTTCTTGATTAAAAAATAAAAAATATGATATAGAACAAACTTTTGAAAAAAAAAAGGATGTGAGTGAGAAAACGGGAGAGTGGAGGCAATTGCAAGGGGAAACAAACATTGTTGGAGAGAAAATAAATAATAGAGGAGAGAGAAGAATAGTTAAAGGGTATTTTAGGAATATCACAATTATATACATAAAAAAGTCAAACACCTTCACACTTAATATACTAGCAGTGTCGCACACTCTATGCGTGTGCAAGATATAAAAAATATATATCTTAATTTAGTGCTTAAATTATTTTAGGTTCAAAATATAAATATATTATTAAATATCTTTTATTATAATACTTTTTAAGAACTATTTGACATAATTTATTAAATAATAATAAGCTAAAAATAAAATAATTATATAAAATATAATTACGTGATAAAGAAATAAACATAAAAAGAAGAAAAAAAGTCGGATAATTGTAATTAGAGAAATTATTTGTGTGTGTGTGAGAGAGAGAGAGAGAGAGAACTGAAAATATTAATTATTGATTTAAAGGAACTTCTTATTAAAAATGGGTTTCAACTTCCAAAATCCAAAATAATTGAGAAAGTGATTTGTGGGTTGAGAAAATGGGTTTTTCAAATTGGATTGTGATATTTAAATATTGTCCTCTCTATTTGCTTCGTTGTTGCATGTGTTCACTAATTAAAAGGGTAAATTTGGCAAATCAAAATTTGATATCCAAATTGAATTGATTTCATGAGAATTTTCAATATTAGCCACAATTTTACATAATTCTGTTTATTTCACATAGAGGTGAAGGGTAATTTTTGTAACATTACAAAAAAACTGTCATTTTAAACACAAAAGTGGGTTTTCTTTTATAATAGTATAGATACTAGATATTTTAAAATAAACATATTTTTATAGACAATATAGCATAAAATAACTTGATGCGGGGTACGATATTAATCCCCAGTCATCAATTTTTGATCATGTTCTTTTGCACATAAAATAACTTGATTCGGGGTACGATATTAATCCCCAGTCATCAATTTTTGATCATCTTCTTTTGCATACAGGTGCTTATACACTTTAGTAATTCATTTTAGATGGTATATATGTTTAGCAAATTGCTGATCATTTATATAGGCAAACACGTTTTTCCATCAACATGTAACGAAGCACTAGTGGAACTCAACAGTGTCTGTAATCAATGTCATAAATAAAGATTAAGTTGAAACTTTAATTTGAGTTATATGGACCACATCTATATTATATAAAAAAGGAAGGGCTTTATATATTCAAAATGGCGGTTTTGACACTATCGCACCAAAATTTGATGTACCTATTTTACCCTTAAACTATTTATTGAATGGAAAAATATTTCAAGATCTTAAATGAACATTTACTCCACTATCAATATAACTTTTTACCCTATCTTCTCCTTTTCTTCTCCCACATTGCCCCACTTTCAAGGGAGTTCAATTACAATTTTTATTTTACATCAATAAAATCTCATGTATAAATAAAATGTGAGAATCAAGAGAATTTGATTATCTTTTCTGTTTTTCTCTAAAAACAAAAAAGAAAAAGGAAGAAAAAAGAGCCTCATATTTTGTGATAATTGGCATTTCTCCTTTCAACCATACATATTCTTTTTTTTTATTTCTCTTTGTCTCATGTTTTTAGATTCAAGCAAAAAGAAATATTATGTAAATATGTATTTTTTTTGTTATTCCTTTTAAAATAGCTTTGATTTTCAATTTGCCACAAAGTTTTATGTAGTATAGATTATAGTTCGTGATTTTAAATAATCATCAAGTTTTTGCAAATTGAGGTGCATGACATCAAATCCATCTTATAGTTGAAATTTGTCTTCTAATTATAATGTAGAATTTTCATGAAAATAATTTTAGATAGTTTTGGACATAACTATTGCGTCTTTGATACATGCAACATATTTTATATTGATATGCGCTATTGAGTAATTGCTTTTATATTTATGTACCAAAATATTAATTATAATTTGTATAAATTTATGTGCGCAAGAACTACGTGCCCTAACGACTAGTTTAAGGAAGTAAAACTTACACTCTCCCACTTGGCCTATATGTATTTATAGTAATACTCAAAATTGTTAATATTTACTAGTAATATTGGCACACTTGATGCGTATGCATAATTAAAAAGTAATTTACTTTAATGACATACTAAAATTATTAGTAGTATCTATACCAACATAATTTTTTTAATAATTTTCAATAGATTATAAAAAGTAATAAGTAAAAATAAAATAATTTAATATAAAAAATTAAGAAAACATTTACAAAGAAATTTAAAAAAATGATATTGAAAAGTATTAGGAGATAAAAGAAGATAGAGAGGGGAGAGAGGAAGGGGGAGAGAAAAAAACAGAGCATGTAAGAGGAGAGAGGAGAGAGAGAGAAAGAAAAAAAAAAAAGAAACAACAGACCAAAAAAATGAGTAGACCAAACTTAGTTACTAAATGGTGCTACTCCTTTATTTAATAGTGTAGATTTTTAGGGCAAATTATGTCTGCACCCTTGAGGTATGACCTAAATACAAATTAGCCCTGTTGGTTTTGAAAATTATCCCCCTAAGGTATGTACTATCATTACAAAATTCATCATTTATCAATGTGAGACATAATTACGAGTTGTATTTCTATTGTTTTTAGTGGGATTTTGAAATGTGGTTCACATGGTCTAGACAAATCAAAGATGTAGAAGCTATATATGAAATCAATTTCAAAAAAAAAAAAAAAAAACATAGTAGCTTTGCCAAATTATAGATGGTCATATCCGATAGTAGTTGTGGTGGTATAAAATGAAATTACTTTATGAAGGTTTATGAAATAACAAATTTGATTCAAGATTTCGTCAGGCTTGACGAGACACATCTTTTGGTGGCCGGGTTGACTACTATGGTTGCAGGAACGTCGTTTCTCAAATATCTCTATTAGTGTTTGCAAAAAAGCCCAAAACCTTGAGGGTGTATTTGTAATTTTTAAAATAAAAAGACTAATTTGTAATCACACCATACCTTAAGGGTGTTGATATAATTTTGTCTTTATTTTTAAGAAAAGAAACGGGATACACGAATCATAGCGTCCTTTAAGAGCGAGTATTATCTTCTGTGTATCACTATGCATTCTAATTCTTTTAATAATTACCCATTATAACTAAAAGAAATAAACCTTATGTTTATTTTAGGTCCAACAAAAGTTGTTTTTGTCAGTATAAATGTGTACACCATAAATGAGAAAAAAAACATAAAAAAAATAAGAGTTTTCGTTTCTAATGATAATGTCCCGTATGACAAAATCACATGATGGAACCAAGTCCTAGAGGACCCTACTTGAAGGATGAGATTGTGTGTTATTTGAGTAAAGATGAACTCTGAGGGTGTGACATCCAGATCGCAAAATAGGTGTACTAACTATATTTATATATATTGATTTCTATAACATACGAACATAAGGACCGAAATTATATAGTATATGTGTGTAAAGACCAAATATATGTATTTATATATAAAATAGGTCTAATAACTATAGTTATACTAATAAAAATTGAATTTCTATACTATACTTGCATCAAAATCGAAATTTTATAGTCTATGTTTGAAAAATCGAAACTATATTTTTGTACAAAGAAAATTTGAATTTTTTGTATAACATACATAAAAATTAAGAAATATGTATACAAAAATGTATAAATTTTTAAATTATTAATTATAATAATATAATAGGATTATTTCATTACATGTGTTAGAGTACTTGTTTATATTATATGTTAAGATTCTAGACATTTATCATTTTCATTATCAAAGATATGCTAGCGCACACATGTCATTCTTATAATTTGTAGTAGAATAGTCATTTTCATTTCCACTACAAGTCATAGGACACTTATTCTTATAAAATTTAAGATAAAGTTTAGAAATCTTGATTTTTCAAAAATTGCAAGACACTTGTTCTTACCATTTTCAAGAAGCAAGACATTTGCACCAATAATTTTTAGCTAAGGTAATCTTCAATATATAAGGAACACTTGTCTTGATCATCATAAATCCTAGGACACTTGTGTATGCAACTTGAAGAAGAAAGCACACTTGTGCACTTATTTGGCCTAATAATCATGAACGCCTTGATAGTTACTTTCAAGTCTTTTTCCTGATGCAAGGGCTATAATCTTTCCCTTGACCCTTAAGTAAAAATCAATGGCTATTATTTAGCCAAAAAACACACATGTAGATATGATAAAGATAGAATTCTTTACACCTAAACCCTTATCTTATCTTACTTGAACACTTAGATGACCTACAATTTTGCCACAACAAAATATCTTGAAAATGACACTACTAAAAAAACTGTTTTTAGTGACCGAATTTTGTGACCGAACACATTCGGTCACAAAAAATGGAGAGTTGTGACCGCTTTTGTGACCGATTTCAGAAAAGAATGAAAATATTTTTGTGACTAACAAATCAGTAACTAAAATGCAAATATCGGTCACAAAAAAAATATAATTTACTAATATTTAAATTACTGTAAATTTAAAAAAAAATTATCAAAAAGAAAATTAATTAATGTTATAACAGATTTGTGACCGATTTTTCGGTCACAATTTCCAAGCTCTTTGAGGCAAAATTTTGACCGAAAAATCGGTCACAAAATACTAGCATCTTGGGAAGAAATTGTGACCGATTTTTCGGTCACAATTTACAAGCTCTATGAGGCAAAATTGTGACCGAAAGATCGGTCACAAAATACTAGCATCTTGGGAAGAAATTGTGACCGATTTTTCGGTCACAATTTACTAGCTCTTTGAGGCAAAATTGTGACCGATTTTTCGGTCACAATTTCCAAGCTCTTTTAGGCAAAATTGTGACCGAAAAATCGGTCACAAAATACTAGCATCTTGGGGAGAAATTGTGACCGATTTTTCGGTCACAATTTACAAGCTCTTTGAGGCAAAATTGTGACCGAAAAATCGGTCACAAAATACTAGCATCTTGGGAAGAAATTGTGACCGATTTTTCGGTCACAATTTCCAAGCTCTTTGAGACAAAATTGTGACCGAAAAATCGGTCACAAAATACTAGCATCTTGGGAAGAAATTGTGACCGATTTTTCGGTCACAATTTACTAGCTCTTTGAGGCAAAATTGTGACCGATTTTTCGGTCACAATTTCCAAGCTCTTTGAGGCAAAATTGTGACCGAAAAATCGGTCACAAAATACTAGCATCTTGGGAAGAAACTGTGACCGATTTTTCGATCACAATTTACTAGCTCTTTGAGGCAAAATTGTGACCGATTTTTCGGTCACAATTTCCAAGCTCTTTGAGGCAAAATTGTGACCGAAAAATCGGTCACAAAATACTAGCATCTTGGGAAGAAATTGTGACTGATTTTTCGGTCACAATTTACTAGCTCTTTGAGGCAAAATTGTGACTGATTTTTCGGTCACAATTTCCAAGCTCTTTGAGGCAAAATTGTAACCGAAAAATCAGTCACAAAATACTAGCATCTTGGGGAATTTGAGTATTTGGACCAACTGAGTTAGGAGCAATGACTAATCAATCCAATGAAATTGGGGGAAATTTCATTATTGGCACAATTTATTTGGAGATATTGAATAATAATTTGTCCAATTAAATTTAGAAGATTGAGTAATTAATATATTTGAATAAAGGGAATTGAGTAATTAATCTAATTGAGTAGGGAGAACTGAATAATTAGTTCAATTGTATTGTTGAAACTAAATAATTAATCCAATTTATTTGAAGAATTGAGTAATTAATCCCACTAATAAAGAGAGATAACCAAATAATTAGTCAAATTGAATTAAGGAAATTGAATAATTAACATATATAATTAAGTAAATAATAATCTGAAAATTTAACAAGTATTTTAAATATATACATATAGAAAATATAAAAAATTAACTTGACAAAAATAATATTAAATATTTTAAATTTATAGTAATTAAAATATTTGAATAAATCATGTATTATTTGTTGAGATTATTGATACAAATTTTCAATTTTTTAATTTAAGATTTCGTTTTGCATTAAGTAAAATGCAATCTATATATATATATATATATGTATGTATGTATATATGTATTGTATATGATAGAGAAACTGCTACAAAAGTTATTGGATCACTTTTGTTCAAATTTTACTAGTGAAACTTTTATTAATTAATTATATCAATACATTCTAATTAAACTGCTACAAAAGTTATTGTATATTAATTAATTATATCAATACATTCTAATTAAGAACAAATTATTACATTAATCATTATTAATTTTCAAATACAGATAAAACATTAATTTAAGCAAATTGATTGAATTGGAAAAATGAGTAATTGTTCAATTAAATTAAGAAATCGAATAATTAGTCGAACCTAGATGTGGAATTGAGTTTGGTTTCAGTTGAAAATTCAAAAACTTTCCACAAAACACAAAATTCAAATAAGATGTTTCTCTAAATATCTTTTCCCTCAAACCAAAAATATGAAAATATTTCTCTAAAGTTTGGTTTCGTGATAATTCACAAATAAGAATTTATGCAGAAATAAAATAAAATTTTTGATAAAGTCAAGATAAATATTGTAGAATTAGTAAAACTACTAAATTTACAAAAATTGAAAAAATTTTAATGAAATTTATTTAGATAATTTAAAATTTGAATATCGCACAAATATAATTTAAATATAAGAAAAATCAATTCATGCACAAAGAGCATAAGTGGTGTAGTGGTTTGAAACCCTCACCTCAACCTAGAGGTCAAGGGTTCAAACCACATCAAGTGCAAGAGGAAATATTTCTTCCATGCTCAACATATGGGGTCCAGGGGCGGGGCGGGTCCAGCAGCGGGTCCGGGGCGGGGCGGGTCGGGGGCGGGTCGGGTCCAGCTGCGGGGCGGGTCGGGGGCGGGGCGGGTCCAGGGGTGGGGTTGATGCGGGTACAAATATAATTTAAATTGATTGATTAAAATTTGGTGACCGAAATTTCGGTCACAAAATGAAATAAATTTAAATTGATTGATTAAAATTTTGTGATCGAAATTTCAGTCACAAAATGAAAGGTATAGTGACCGAAATTTCTGTCACAGATGGAATCAAATTGTGACCGAAATATCGGTCACTATTCCCTTCATTTTGTGACCGAAATTTCGGTCACTATTTATTTCATTTTGTGACTGAAATTTTGGTCACAAATTCGGTCACAAAATAGTCGGTCACAGCTTCAGTCACAAAAAAACTGTGACCAAGGTTTTCGTGACCGATTTATTCGGTCACAGATTCGGTCACAAAACTATTTTTGTGACCGATTTAAGCCAAAATCGGTCACAAAAAACAATTTTTCTAGTAGTGTGACCAAAGGTTTGCCAATTAAATAATGTTTGTGTCTTGACCAAACACCTATAAATAGTAGGGATGGCAATGGGTCGGGTTTCGCGGGTCCCAGACCCGGACCCGACCCGCTCGGGGTGGGTCCAAACCCGTATAATCGGGTTTGGGACGGGTCGCGGGTCTAGAATTCTAGACCCGTACGGGTTCGGGTCGGGTCTCGGGTTCAAGTAAACCTGACCCGAACCCGACCCGTATATATATATATAAATATATTTAATATATATAAATCTGTTCTGCTATTCATCGTTTCATTCATTTCCCACAATCCCACTCAGCCACTCTCAATTCTCAAATCTCAATCTTACTCTCGCCTCAGTCCGTCAGTCGTCTGCCCAGCCGCGCTCCACTGCACGGTCCGCACCCAGCCGCGCTCCAGTCTCCACCACACCCAGCTGCGCCTAGGTCCACCGCCCCCAGTCCCGTGGCGCCCAGGTCCGCCGCCCCCAGCCCCGCCGCGCCCAGGTCCGGCGCTCCCAGATCCGCCGCTCCCAGCCCCGCAGCGCCCAGGTCCGGCGCGCCCAGATCCGCCGCTCCCAACCCCGCAGCGCCCAGTTCCGGCTCGCCCCAGCGCCAGGAGTAATTGTTGTTAAACTTGTTATCCTGATTTCTCCTGAATTAAGTTTTGAGCCTGTGACATTGTAAAAACCCTCGCAGCAGCACCATTCGTCGGGACGACGCCGTTAAATCTCCCAAAGATGAAGGTTATAGCAGCTTATTTGTTGGCTGTGTTGGAAGAGAAAGAGGAGTCTGATGATGACATGGGCTTCAGTCTCTTCGACTAAGAAATTCCAGAACTGGTTGGGTTGGCTTATGCAAGTTCCTCTCCTTCAGCTTATTGTAGTAGAAATTTTTCTTTTAAAGTTTTGGCTTTTGTTTTAGTCGGATATCTGGAATTTTTTGTTGCCTGAACAAGATGAATGAGACATTGATGATATAATATTCTTGATCTTAAATTTCAGTTGCCTGTTATGGATCAAAAAAAAAAAAAAAAAAAGTTTTGAGCCTGTGAGCCGTAAATATAAGTAGTTTATGAACCCGGCGAGTTCAACGGGTCCAACCCGCCGGGTTCGGGTCTTTGGCGGGTCGGGGTCGGGTCCGGGACCCGCCGGGTCTGGGACGGGTCCCGGGTCCAAAATTTTCTGACGGGTCGGGTCTCGGGTTTGGCCAAACCCGTACCAGACCCGACCCGTTGCCATCCCTAATAAATAGGGTGTCTTACCCCTTAATTGGAAACCCTAACACACACTCCAGACAACACACACACACGCACGACACACACGAACACGAAAACTGCCACTGCTGCTGCATACACACTGCACAAACACACAAAAACATACCTAGAAGGAAATCCTAGAGTTATATACACCCCATTAGAGGGTATGTTCTCATTAATTCTAGACTCCCTATATTTTTAGATATAGTTTCATCTCATTTTAAGTACCTAATTCATGCCTAGATATTCATATCATCATATGATTATGTTTAGTTAGGTTATGCAATCATTCATATACATGTTTTACTTATGCATAAGTATAGCAACTTAAGGCTTGTCTATATGCTCATGCATATGCATTTATTTTTGGAAAACTAGGGTTGTTCTTTTAAACTATATGCATACATACAAATAAAGTTATTTTTAAAAATTATAAATATGCATCTATGCATAAATATTGTTTATTCATGTACTTATAAGTAGTTGTTAAGTACAAGTTAGTTACTTATCACATCTAGGTTACATGTTACGACCATGAAAGTATTATGTTACTTCAAGAGTCCAAATTAGTTGTATTATTCCCTAACCAATACCTACTAGTTCTGAGTAACTATGGCACAACATTCTAACCCTACCTGTTAATGCAAAATTTAGGCGAATGCGAGTCGACATAAACTTGTTGAGACAATAAGCTCTAAGGTGCCTTTTACTTTCTTTGCTGGGGCATTGAACTATATGCTATACATATATTATCGTACAACCTACCCTGTCTGATTTACGTTATACAATTCTTTTAGAATTATATTTTGCTCGCTATATTCCAACAATATATTTCTCCAAGTTATAAGTCAAGTTATATCTGAAACATATTGTATTTCTAATGTGTCAGCTCTATCCATCCTGAAATTGATTTATTGACACCCTTGGGATATCATATTTTAATTATGTTTCTATGTATTCCGGGTGTGGAAACAAGCTATTGCTTTATTGAAAGTATGTGTGCCATCTCGTCCTGATATGATCTACTGATACCCTTGGGGACGCCCTTGGGAAGTTCGGGCCCAGATACTTATAAGAGGTGTTTTTATCGGGCTGAACGAACTGTGACGACCCGAAACTTCTAGCTAGTTATGAAAATATCCGATTTATAATGTTTGTACAAACATGCCACTTTCTAAAACAATAGTAAAACCAACTCATACTTTATTCGAAAACCCAAAAGTACACGTACATTGATTATTACATACACGATCGTGACTATAAAATAACCTCTATCACATAACACGCATAACTAGCTAAATGCTTCGAACCGTCTTCCTATGTCTTCTTCTCTAGGAACTTCATTCACCTTAAGATCGGCTAAAACATTACATGAAACATGTCAACAACACTTTGAGTAGAAACTTTGCATATAACACAAGGTGATCGTGTGAATTTTGTGCACAATATCACAGAACTTTATGAACATAAATCACAAAATTTTACGTTTGATTTCCTCCACCTCGATGGGCGCCTACCTTATCACTTCGTGCCGATTTTTTTCCAACCAAACACTCCAATTCCCAACCAATCACTCCGGTCATCATATCCCGGGCATATGCCGAATTTCCCTACGACCCACTTCAGTACATAGACACTCCGTCTATGTAAGGAGGGATTAGGCCATGATGGAAAGTCGAGAACTAATTTAAGACCGGCAAGCCCGATGCCGCCCGGCCGAACTCGACCACATCCACCCCTATCACATTGGGGCCCATCATGCACACGTATACTTCATTTATAACACATAGTTCTATAGAATTTTAGTATGCTTTCACACTGATTTCGCATAAATGAACATATTTTTCAACCTTTACGAACTGAAAATTCGCAGTCTGCGAACACTTACGACGCGCAGAAATTTTCAGTTTGTGAGCACAAAATTTCCAGTCTAAAGCCTACTGGGATTTTACAAATATGTTTCTAATGTTGTAAAATAAAGTATTGGTTGGTAAAATTTCGAGTTTTCAGCTTATGAGACTTGGAATGCTCAGACTGTGACGCAAAATGCTTAAGTGCGCGTCTGCTGAAATTTCCAGCCTTCGAAACCGAACTTTACAGCTTTGAAAAAACTGTTTTTCCAGCTTATTATACACTGGAATTACAACATATAAAATAGGTTTTGAGTTTGGAAAAATCGAATTTTTCAGTTGTGCAAAAATAAGAATTTTCAGCCTTGTAACAAATTTTTCAGCACTGTGATTAATGTTTCTAGCAAGTTTTGAACTAAAAATTCACCTTGAAAAACATGAAATTTCAGCTTCTAACACATGATTGAAGTATTAACAAAGAATCAAACATCATAATACATAACTTAAGCATCATTTGAACATATTGCAAGCAAAATTTCAGCATAGTTTCAAGAAAATTCAAGGGTAAGATGTACATAAAATCACTATACGCATATGACCAAATTCTCTTGTATTCCTTAAGACCCAAGATGGAAACCAACTTGTGGTCACCTCTTAGGGTCTAATGGGGAAGAAATAAGGCTAATACTTTCATAAAAACCTAATCCTACTTATGCCATAGACAAGGTTTCTACCTTCTATAGTAGTGTTTCTTCTTTGTAGTTTAAGGGGGGTGCAAAGTGTAAGGATGAAAGTAGGCTAAAATTTGTGGTTACTTGGACAAAAATGAAGGTAAGAGAGTGTGTGAGTGTGTGTGGTCGTGCAGCCTAGTGTATGTGGTAGTGATTTTGTGTTTTCTTTGTCCTAATATTACTTATAGAGACTAATAGGAGACACAAGAGTATAAAATTATTTAAGTCATAATCTAATGATTTCTTACTTTCCAACTAAAGGCCTTGTAATAAGTCTAATGTGCTTAGTAATAAGTCTAAGTGAATGTTGACCATCCATGTATTATACCATCTAGAAGGTATTATACAAGTGTACATACACTTGTACATTGTCATCACTACTTGAAGGATGGAGACTTGAGGGTAATTCTATACCAAGTATAAAATATTTCTTGGTTTTTTAGAGCATAAAACCAGCCACCTTTAATAAAATTCTGAAAATTTATAAGTTATTTCTTATTTTACATATTTAGGGGTAGAAAATGCAATTTAGACCTGCTTTAGGGTTTTTTCAAAAATCTTCTAAATCTTATTACACAAAACCGAGCATATATATATACATATATGTGTATACATATATTTTCATGAATTATATAGTTTATATGATGCTTAACTAGGACAAGAAATAATCCTAACTTGTACATTTTGCGAAAGCGAAAAACAAACATGAAACACAAGGTATTAACATTATGAAAAAGTATACCTATAAATATAAAATAAACACATATAAATATAAAATAAACACATTAGAGTATATCTATACATAATGGGAGTGAGAATACAGGTCCTTACACGGACTGTCGATGAATCTTCTTAGATGATACCATCTTGTGGGATCTAATTCTTACGTACAACCGGAGGTTGACTGTAGTGGGGTTGGGTTGGTGTATTGCACGGATGCATGGTACATCTCAGTCCAGTTTAATGTCGAGGTTGCTCCTCGACGAGGGAGGCATAAGGGTCTCTATTGTGTTTTATTTGTTCTGGGTAGTCATAGGGTTGGAGATTCTGTTCATGGCTCACTATCCGTCTTGTTCAGTCTGTATATGTCATCTATTAACACCTCATAAGTTCTTTTAGTGTTTATATGTAACTATAACTGGCCTCACTAAGTCATTTGGACTTATTACCCCAAGTCTTTTTGTTCATTGCCTCAGTTTCAGGAAAATAAGTTGAGGGGACTTGTCTAAGGCAATCAGTGCGTTACAAGTCATTAGGACATAGTCCTTTATCTTGTATAGAAGATTAACTTATTTAATAAAAAATGAAAGATCACTATTTGAAGTATTGTACTTGGATAAGTTGTTACCCTATAGTTCTATGTAAGTTAATTGCGTTTTAGTCTTATCTCATTTTTGGGCAGTATCGAATAAGTTGCAAGTATTGAGTACCGATTTGAAAATAGATACTCAACAAGACCGTTAAATAAGCCCTACTCGTATAGAATGGTTCTAGCGAGGGGGTTGTCACATAGAGGACCCTATGGAAGCAAGAAGGTTGAGGCCAATGGCCGCAAGGTTTACCTTTATTGATGAGAGTTATATAAAAGGTCTTGTGAGGTTTGATGTTGAGATATTTGGCCCCGAACAAAGTGAGGTATGAAATGTGCAAGGTTCATGAGGGAAGCTGTGGGAAACACTCTGGTGAAAGGTCATTGGCACAAGAGATCTTGAGATAGGATTATTTCTAGTTGACACCTAACCAACGAGGCAATTGAGTTCGCTCAAAAGTGTCGGAAGTGTCAAGTTCATGTGAATGTAATCCTCCAATCTAGGAGCTCTGATGGTTGCTTATTTCTAGCTTATTCTTTTAATCAATGGGGTATAGATAATCTTGGGTCTATTCCCACAAATAATCATAGAAAAGAAACTTTGTGGCAGTTGAGTATTTAAGTAAGCGGATTATGAGCCCGTTTGAATGGGCTTTTTTCAAAGAAAAAACACTTATTTTTTTGAAAAAAAGCACTTCAAACAAAAAATATTATGTTTGGATGGACTTTTTAAAAAAAACAGAAACCAGAAAAAAAGCCAAAAAAGGCTTTTTTTAGAAGCTACCCCGGAGTAGCTTCAAATAAAAGCACCTTTTAAAGCACTTTTAACTTCTGTATCCAAACGCAAAACTGCTTAACTTAAAAAAAAAGCTCTACCATAAAAAACACCATTCGAAAAGTATTTTTTTTAAAACCCATCCAAACGGGTCCTATATGTCTTAAAGGATTAAATGAAAAATTTTAATACCACTAATATTAAAAGTTTGATAAGACATAAAGCCATTGTGGGGCTCAATCAATCAAAAAAAAATCTAGTTTAAGGCAGCAAGACCAAAGGATTATAACAAACGGCATATACTATTTCCAACATTATAAATAGCCAAACTCCCAAGATTGAAAGGTAACGTATTCAAATCATTCAATTTTAAGCTTTCCTTTTTTTTTTTTTTTTTTTCTCTCTCATAAATATCAAAAAGCTTATATTGGGTCATCTTCCTATATTCTCTCATTATAGAAGAGCCTATCTTGGGTCATCTCCCAATAGTCTCTCATTGGAGCTTTAGTTTGTGTATTAAAGATCTCCCATAGACTCAAGCCAATAAACAAAATTTTAATAGATAGACATTGAGGCTCAAAGAGTTCAACCTATTCATTAGTCTGATCCAATTACAATTCGACTCGCTTTAGGTATTTTAATTGTAGGTTGGGCTTTAATTTTATATACTAGTATTTAGCTCCGTGCCAAGGCACAAGAAATAGAATTTTATGTGTACATTTTTATAATTTCTATCATAAAAAATATTTTGATAAAAATAAATTGACTTGTATAATATAAATCGATAAATAAATATATAAAAAAATTGTATAACAGTAGAATGTATTCAATTTCAATATTAATTTTGGATAATTAAGGCAAGGAAGTTTTTAAAAAATTTATATAGAATCAAAATTTTTAATTATTATTCAAGTAAATAATAAATATTTTAAATAAGATATTAATTTTGTTATTTGATTTGAATTAAATTCTAATCCAATTTAGTTTAAATACTCGATAATTGTTGAATTGTTCCAGATAAATATTAAAAATAAATATGCTTATTTAAATTCATAGAAAAAGTATTTAAATTTCATATGTGGCAAAATATAATTAAATGAGACTATTCACATATGTGGTTACTTGGATATTCTCAAGGCTATTGAATTATATATATATATATATATATATAGATTAGTATTCGAGAAAATTAAAAGTGTGTATTAGAAATAGTGTAATCTAGTCATGTGCTTGAAATATAATAGCATAAAATATAAATTATAAATATTTATTAAATTTTGCTATAATTATATCTATATTATTTTGAACGTATTTACGAAATTGATGATAAGTAAAAAATATAATTCAAATAAAACTATACGATTAAAAATATAAATCACAAAAGAAATTTGAAAACAGAAGAGGAGTAGAGTTTTCTAAAAAAAAAAAAACAAAATTTGAAAGAGGCGGATCCATATTTTCTCACTCCGCTGGTTACCCCTTCTCCTCTTCCGCCAATTCTATTTGGTTTCAACACCAAACGGACAGCCTCTTTTTTCCCTTATATTCAAACACAGGCTTCATCTTCGTCTCTCTCAAGGTTCATATCCCTCTTCTCCCAATTTCAGTTCACTTTCTCTTGCGAGGAAATGATTTAAATGTTAATATGACGGCTAAATCTTGAATTCGATCGCCCAACCACTGAATCAATTTACGGAACAAGTTCTAATTAACGAAATGGAGGCTCGTCGTGCATCTCTGGCTCGTCGGACGGTATTGATCCCTCTCACTCCTTTGTGTGTTATGAATTTGTTGAATTTTTGGGTCTAAATTTAGTTTCTCTTTTTGTCCCTTTTTTTTTGGTTGTAATTCGTCTAACCATTTTCGCAGCTGGAAGAAATTCGACAGAGGCGAGCGGCAGAAAGATTGAGCAAAGTCTCATCCGGATCGGATCTCTCTAAACCTCCGGCCGGTATTAAATCTTTTTTATTTTTTGGATTTTTTTGTAGTAGATTTTCTTTTTTTAAATTTTTATACTTCCTCTTCTTGTTGGTTAGATGGTACCGGGATTAAGAAATCGGATAGTGCAAATCGACTTTCCGAGGTAATAAAATGATGGTTATTTCTCTATTTATTTAATGATAAAGTTCTGTACGTTATTCGGTTTTGCGAATATTGTTTGATTGTGGGGTTTTATATCATCAAATAATGCAGACTGATATCAGTGGTTTAGTATCACAATTGCAAGACATGCAGCAAAAGAATGCAGAGCTTGAAGAAGCAAACACGAAATTGACTTCAATGGTATCTTCATTGAGAAAAAACTATATTTTCCAACAGCTTGTTCAAGTCTAATACCCGATTTTTCTGGATTAACTATTCCTAGATAATGTCTTGTCTAGTACAATGGTGGAGCGTGTTGATGTTTTTTCTTTTCCTCTTTCATTCATCAGCTTCAAAAGAATGAAGCAGAGAACGACATGCTGCAGAAGCGTCTTAATGATCTGGTAACTGTTGTTGCTTGATTTAACATGAAAATTTTTCCTTCTTGCTTAATTCGTTTTATAAATTTGTGTTTGCATTGAAGGAGTTATGATTAATGTGCAAGAATTAAGTATTTATTCTAATTAAGCCCAGGGCATAAACCCCATCATGGATCACAGTTAAGGCTTTTTAGAATTCTAGTCAAGCTGAAAAATATATTTTTTTTCATTCTTTATCGAGTTTCTTGATGAGGATTAAAGACATTGAAGGCTTGATCTACTAAGTAAGTAGCTTGCCTCAAATAAGATTTTCTGAAAAATTCAAGCTTAGATAACTTAAATGTTTTCTGTGTAGCTTGTATTCTATGTATGTTACCCATCATGGTCAATGAGGCATGACAGCCCAAGTTGTGTATCCTTCACTTTTCTTGGGAAAGGCCTATTTTAGCAATCAATGTTGTGTTAGGCAGCTTTAGTGGTCACCACTAATTCCATTCACATGCACCAAGTTAGTTTTTCAATCATCTTTTTTTTTTTGGTAACGTGACTGTAAATTTTCAAGTACTTGTCAAGCTTATTAGAAACATCCCGCATGCCCTTTCATCTTATAAAATATTTTGGAAGCTCATATAATACTTCATCTGGCTAAGCTTAAATCTGAGCATTTTTTTGGAATTTTTAATAAAATTATTATCATTCTAACAATAATTATTATGGTAAAAGTAAGTTTATATTACAATGTATTCTTATAGCGTAATAAATATAAAAACAGTATACAATTAAATTTTGGTTTAATAGATCTATAATCTAATTAAAACAATTACATTGTAATTTTCAGACTTTGTTAGTGTATGGATGCTAAAATAAGTACCTGGTATGTTTTTAAACGTATACCATTTGTAAAGCTGAGTATGCTAGAGTGACTACCTGATACGTTTCTTGATGTGTCGGCTAAATTGATTTAAACACAAAAAAAGTTGAGAAAGGTTTTGTCATCTTTTTATTGCCTCCTTCGTATCTCACATGTGATTTTTCCTATCCACTTTTTTCTCCAATTATTATAATTTTCATTCTCTCCCCTTATCCTCTCCAACCTTTTTTCCCCACCCACGTTGTTTTATGTATAATTAACTAAGTACATTAAAATAATTCAGAAACTATACTTTCATTTAAAAACTGAATAAACAAAATTTAAGTACGCACATCCAGTGTGCGACCACTACTAGTGTTACTTGTCAGTGCCCTATTCACCCATGAATTTAAAGCTCTCTTGTTTTGAGCTACCTGGAGGAAAATCCATACAAAGTGTAAGTTACTTGTGAAGGTTTATCAAAAGATGAGTTATTTTAGCTATGCATATTGCTTTTCTGTTCTGTAAAATTGTTTAAGTGGGAATTATAGATTCAAATCCTATCATGTTAGTTGAATTCTGGTTGAATCAAGAATTTTCTTTTGTTTGCTATTTGCAGGAGCAGAACACAGTCCCATCACTTAGGAAAGCTCTCCGGGATGTTGCAATGGAAAAGGATGCTGCAGTGGTTGCACGGGTATTAAATCTCACCATCATCCTACTTGTTTGCTTTGGATTGCTTGTTCTCCTCTTGTCTTTACCTGTAAACTCTTATATTTAGTGTAGGAGGATCTTTCTGCCCAGCTTCGCACCCTAAAAAAGCGTATGAAAGAAGCAGAAGAAGAACAATATAGAGTAAGCCAGCTTTTCCTATGATTAAAAAATATTGGTGGCCCACACCCCTCCTTTTAAGTTCCTATGATCCTCTTGCATTAGGCTGAGGAGGATGCAGCTGCTTTAAGAGCAGAATTAAACTCGTTGCAACAGCAAGCAATGCATGGTCCTCCAGTTGGCATCACTGCCACAGGATATTCATTGGATCAGATGCAAACCATGGAGAAAGAATTATCTAATTTGAGATCCAAGCTTGAGGTCAGATTATCTGGAAACATCTTTTGCTCTTTTCTTGTGATTATCTTTATTTGAGTTTGCCTGGCCATGTGTTTCTTGAAATTTACAGCAAGAGTCAATGTTGAGGATGCAAGAGCATCAACTCTTGGCAGAGGAGCAGGCCCGAACATCTGCCCTTGTCATTGAGAAACAAGAGTTAGAAGAAAAACTTTCGGCTCTCTCTAAAAGGGCCACAGGTATGACCAGTTGCTTTGTTAGGTCAACATTTATAACTGAAGTGGCTGATAATATGCTATATTCTGTAACTTCTGTTATTAACTAGATGGAACCATTCACTAATGCACATAGGGTCAGTAGCCTTTGTGTTTTGACTTATTTGAGCACAAATTTTATAAGACGCCTGGCTTGATAATCTGATTACCCAAGATGAAATGTTTTCTCAACAAGGTTGGGTTTTGGATTGTACTACTATCTTGGCATGCATTGTTGTGGAATTATCCGTTGCTCGTAGTGACTTAACCCTGGGTCTTGCAGAGATACATTGGGAAATTAATTCTAAACTCTAAATAGGTCAAACTTAATTATGATCTTGTGACAATGTTTGCTTGTCGTATAATAGTTAATTCCAAAAAATATTTTATATATTTTTAATTTTCATTCCTTATCTTAAAATCCCTGATTTTACTTATTAAATTCATGTCCTTTAATAATCTTGATATTTCACTTGAAATACATGTGTCAAAGTTTTATGAAATTTGGATATTTGAGGGGATTTCTGTTATGTCTTTATATACTTGAGATTCTCTGTTGAACATTCTTTTAAATTGCATTGAAGCAATTACCCAATGTACAAAGCATCACAACACCGGGATTTTTATAGGATTTTGTTACACTCCGTGAATTAGTTGTTTTCCGATGGTTGTCTTGAAAAAAAAAAAAGAAAAGCAAAATTCAAGTGTTCCAATTTTGTTTAAATCCAGCAGAATTACACATATATGCTGCATTGGGAGTCTCCACTCCATGATTAAGATAAATCATTACATGTACTATATTATAGTTAGCAGTCAACAAATAACTCAATTCCTGTGGTCACTTGAGCCCATATACAATGACATGTAGATGTAACCTAAGTCATTTGGCATTACTAATACAATTATAATCATATGAAGCATAGTTATTAAAAGCGCACATAGCGCGCGCTAAAGCGCGCCTTGAAGCGAAGCGCGGCCCTTGCGCTTCGCAGCGCCCTGCGCCTAGGGTTTTTCAAAAGCGCGCGCTTCCAGCGCTTTTCGCGCTTTAGAGCAGAGCGCAAAGCCCTCCAAAAAGCGCGCTTTGACTTTTTAAGGCGCGTTGACCATTTTGTTTTAGGGTTTTGACTTTGACTTTTTACTAAAAACCCTAAAATCAAACCAGAAACGTTTCTGGTCTTTACGCTGTGCTGCTCTCTTCCTCCTCTCTTCCTCCATCAGTCCTTGGTAATCGCTGTTGCCGGACAGAGCCGCTGCACACGAGAAGGACGGGTAATCTTCTCTCTCCCTCTTTTTTCCCCCTTCTTTTTCCCTCTGTTTTCGGTCACTGCAGCTGGGTTTTGAAAAGGAAAAGGCTTCAACCAACAAAAGGAAAAGGAAAGGCTTCAACCACCTCTACGTTGCATGTTATTGACGAAGATGAAGGGGACTTTAATTTGGAAGAGGAGGAAGAGAGAGATAATGAGTGTTATAAATCTTGTTCTAGTGAGGGTGGGGAAGAGTCAAATGGGGATGAGGATTTAGATGATATGTAGTATGTGTCTAGGTGAAGCACTTAATTTTAGACATTAGGTTGTTTCTTATGATCTTATATTTATATTTGCAGGCTTGTGTTGAACGAATTAAGTAACATTCCGTGTTATGTTTTTAGGTCTTATTGTGTATGTGCTTTATTGTTGCAATCTATTAGTATTTTTGAATTAATTTGATATATAGATATATAAATATATATAATTTTTACAATGTGCGCTTTTTTTAAAAAAGCGCGCATATAATTTTTACAATGTGCGCTTTTTTTAAAAAAGCGCGCGCTTCGCGCTATAGCCCTAGGGACCCTTTGCGCTATTTTGCGCTTTGCGCTCTAAATAACTATGATATGAAGTCATACTGTCTATCTCATGGTGCATTTTTAATACTAAACATTAGTGCTACAGCTGTAATGAGATAAACCTCATAAATAAATAAATGTATCATAAAAGTTTTAGGGCATAATCCCTAACAATCTCCCACTCACTGTTCGAGCCAATTTGCCCTGTGTCTTAAATCCTGCCCCTTTTGAATAATATTCAAAAGTCTTTCGTGACCTGGTCTTGGTAAAAGGATCACCAGGTTATCAATCGATGCTATTTTTATTGCTTCAACCTTACCACCCATGACCAAGATACTCTAAACTTCTTATGTGTTCCATATGCTTATAACTTCTTGCCTCATTGGAATAGCAATCACACCTCACACTATTATAATGATGTGGGATTGGTGTTGGCTCATCTTTTACAAACTCTAAAAATTTCTTATGGAACTTCCTAAGCCAATAAGCCTCTTTCTTGTTTAGCTACACTAGAAGCGATCACATATTCAGTTTGCATGGTTGAGTCGGCAATGTAAGGCTACTTCAGGGTGCACAATGGCCAGTGCTTCAACTAATGACTTCTTCCCAAAGGGTAACTCACGTCTGAAAGTGGAACTTCTCAAATCAAGATCTGATTGGAAATTTGCACTGGTTTATCCTATTGGTGCAAGCTCTTTGTAGTGATGGATTTGATATAATCTGTAGGCTTTGTCTTTAAAAGATGCTTTATTGCTTTCTAGTATAATGGTTCAAGCCACTAACAGTACTTAATGCATAATAGATATCTGATCTTGTATACAACATAGCGTACATGATGTTGCTTTTCAGTAAAGCATATGGTATACTTCTCTTTAGTTCGTTCTCTTTAGGTTATTTAGAGCACCACTCCTTAATGGTAGCGTATCCATTTCTCTGGAATGGAAACATTTTCCCTCGATAGTCTTAGCTTTCTTTTAAGTCTTTGGCGCTACATTATTGGTTTTGCTTTGACTCTTGTTTTACTCTTTTTCCGTTTCTTCTTGGCTCGAGAAATAGATGTGATGAGACTTCCCTTAGCTTCCAAACTCCCTCTAAACTTGTAATTCTTTCTTTAGTCAAATATATATGCCTCTATTAGTTGTTATATAATTTTCAATTGTGTGGAGGAACTATGCCAAGGGGTTCAAGATCATATCAATTTAGGATCATATTCTGCTGTGTGTGGTAGTTGTGGCACGAAAGATTTCCAATTAAATGAGCCATCATCTTCATCACATGCTCCGTGTAATGAGAAAATACTCTCATTTGTGTGTATTATTCCATAGAACTCTTGGGTCTTTATATACAAGTACAAGAGAGTCGTAAGGAAAATATCCTATTGATTTGCTCCTAATTAAGCCTATTGATCTGCTACCTATAACTATGCTATTTACATAAGGAAACTTAAACCTTAAAGATATTATGAGATATTATACATTGTGTAACAACACTCCTCAAGCCGGAGCATAGATATTAATCATGCCCAGCTTGTTACAAAGATACTCAACTCGAGTTCCATTTAAGGCTTTTGTGAATATATCCCCTAGTTGCTCTCGTGTCTTCACATAGCTTGTGGAGATGAAGTTTTCTTGGATCTTCTCACGGATGAAGTGACAATTGACCTCGATATGCTTGGTCCTTTCATGATACACTGGATTTGAAGCAATGTGAAGGGCCACTTGATTGTCATACCAAAGTTTTGCCAGTAATACTGGCTTCAAGCCCACTTTAGCTAGAAGGTGATGTATCCACAAAATTTCACACGTGGATTGAGCCATAGCTGGAAGAATATGTATCCCCTTTTGTTTTTTATTTTCCATGACACCAAATTCCCACCGACAAAGACACAGTAACCTGTAGTGGATCTTCTGTCAATTTTCGAACTAGCCCAATTAGCATCTGGAACACACTCAATGTGAGTGTGCCCATAATTACTATATAGTATGCCAAGTTCAGGGGCTCCTTTCAAATAACATAGAATCTGTTCCAGTGCTGCCTAGTGTTTAATTGTAGGAGCGGACATAAATTAGCTGACTATACTGATGGCATATGTAATATCCGGACGAGTTACAGTGAGGTAGTTCAATCTCCCAACTAATATCCTGTGTCTCTCTGGATCATCAAAGGAATCACCATCTTCTTTCATAAGATGTTCATGAGGAACCATTAGAGTGCTACATGGCTTAGCTCCCAACTTTCCTGTTTCTGCAAGTAAATCTAGCACATACTTTCTCTGAGACGAGGATCCCTTTCTTACTTCTCATTACTTTAACTCGTAAGAAGTATTTTAGTCGGCCGAAGTCTTTTGTATGAAACCGAGTGTGCAAAAATGTCTTGAGGGACGAAATCCCAGTGTCATCATCTCCTGTGATGACAATATCATCAACATATATATAACAAGAAAAATGATGCCATCTATCGAGTTTCTATAAAACACCGAGTGATCACTCTTACTCTTCTTTAATCCGAACTCTTGGACAACTTCGTTGAACTTCCCAAACCATGCCATAGGACTTTGTTTCAAACCATAGAGAGATTTTTTCAAACGATATACTTTCCCATACTCCCCCTGAGCAACGAACCCAAGTGGTTGCTCCATATAGACTTCATGTAAATCCCTACGAAGAAATGCGTTCTTGATGTGCAATTGATATAAGGGCCAATTGCGAGAGGCTGCCAAGGAGATGAAGAGTCGAATGGAAGTGAGCTTAGCTACGGGATAGAATGTATTAATCTACCCGGTAAGTTTGAGCATATCCTTTAGCTACAAGCCTGGCTTTTAATCTAGCCAGAGATCCATTTGGATTGACTTTAACTGCAAACACCCGCTTGCAACCTACAACCTTCTTTCCTTCAGGTAAATTCACCAAATCCCAAGTATTGTTCTCATCCAAAGCCATTCTCTCCTCGAGCATTGCCTTAGAGCACCTAGGGTGGCCCAAAGCCTCCTTAACGGTCTTGGGTACAGAAATAGAATCTATAGAAGCAATTAAAGAGCTAGACAAGTGGTCATATGAGATAAAATTGGCAATAGGATAAGTAGATTTAGGAAGGGTACACTGACGTTTACCTTTGCGAAGATTGATGGGAAGGTCAAGATCATTTTGCGGAGGATCAAATGACAAAGGAGCTGGTGCAAGACATGTATCTTTGGTCACTTGTCTCCTGGTGTAAACCTGAACAATTGGTGGTTTCTCTGGAACGGAAGGACTACTATTTGTTAATTGCTCACTCGAACTTGACACCATAGGAGTAACACCATCCTCAGATTGTTTGGTAGAAGTACTCAATTTCGTTAAAGTATAAATAAGCCAATCATCATCCTCCCCCTGAATTGGAGATTTAGGGGGAGAATAAAAGAAAGGGATGTTCTCCGAAAACACCACATCAGTTGATACCAAGTATGTCGCGACCTGAAAAATACCCTTCATATTTTATTAAACATGAATAATTTACATAAATATTTTTACGAAATACAAAAGTTACAATTTAGAAAATAATACAAAAGTAACTGTGAAAAAAGTCGTAATGCCCGGTGGTCTTCCGTTGCGCACTCTGATACAACATCCTTGCCTAAAAGAATGTTCATAAAACATGTCAATACAACGGTTGAGTAGAACTATTACTCGATCACATAAGGTGCAAGTGTGTGAAAATTGCACACAAAGCATGTAAAATCACATAATACTCCCTGTTCGTCACGTATAGTGACGTAATGCCTTATAGCCTCCACCACGATCAAACAATCAATAATCCAACCGAGTCATTCCGCGATTCCATCAATCCCAACCGAGTCACACCAGGGGTCATAACCCGGGTATATGCCAAAGCCTACGACCCACTCTCAAATGGAACACTCCGTCCATATGAGGCGGGATTAGGAGATGGAGGGCTGGAACACTTAATACCGGCATCTCCAATAGAATGTCCCGGTGGAACTCAGCCACATCCATTCCACAATATTTCGGGCCCAACACATAATTGAGAAATAATTTTCTCATAACACATAGATTATAAAGAGCATAAATACATATATCATGTTCATGCATGTACGTTTATGAAAGCATAATAGCATGAAAACAATTATCATGATATTGACATGTATAGCAAATAATTTGAGGCATAAAATCTTAATATGTAAACATAGGCAATTACTTGGTATGTTTATCATTATTTGGTAAATCTAAGTTAAAGCCTTGTTTATGAAAATAATCTAAGATCATGTTGCCTAAACTACTTATGAGAAAGGTAATAATTCTACATTCAAATGTTTTTAGGGACAAAAGAGGGTATATAGAGGGTTAATAGGGATATATGTAGGTAAAAAAAAGGAAGGTTTATATATTTGTATATATGGGTAGGAGATATTGTATAAATGTAGTGTGTTTTGAGTGTTTAGAGTAAGGTGAGTGTGGGTGTGTTTGTTTTAGGTGGGATTTGTGTGCGTGTGGGTGTAAAATGTGAGCAACCCCTCCACTCTATTTATAATGGAGGATGAGGGTAGAAGGCAAGACTTGGGGACCAAGTCTTGGTTAATGCAAATCTTCTTAATTAATGCAAATCTCCCACCTAGGCTTAAAATTAAATGCAATCTTTCACCTCCTTCCTCTATTTCTAGCCTTAGTGTAACTCTAATACATGAGTCATGAAGCTAGATGAATGGAAGACCACACAAGTGCACAATTTCTAGAAGAAAAACATCTTGTATTAGTGTAAGATATTTTAATAAAATATTAACACAAAATCAAATAAAATCTGATAAAATCTGATTTTGATTGTCCTCATTTTATAAAATCTGAAATCATATCTTTATTTTATTAAAAATTTGAATTTGTATTTATTATTTTTGTAAAAACCGCAAATTAGGGTTTTAGGGTAGAAAATTAGGGTTTTAAGGCCTAAAATCTGAAAATTTATAATTAAATTAATTATGAATTTTCGGAATTTATGCCCTAAAACCCTAATTTTAGGTTTTTAAAAATAAAATAAATGCAAATTCGAATTTTATTTAAAATAAGTAGATAATTTCAGATTTTATACAATTATGACACTAAAACAAAATCAGATTTTGTATGATCTTGTTTAGTATTTTATTAAAATATCTTATACTAATACAAGATGATTTTTTTCTAGAAATTATACACTGATTTTCTTCTAGAAATTATACACTTGTGTGGTCTTTTATTATCTACGTTCATGAATCATGTGTTAGGGTTACACCAAGACTAGAAATAGAGGAGGGAGGTGGAACAATGCACTTAATTTTAAGCCTAGTTGGGAGATTTGCATTAATTAAGAAGATTTGCATTAATTAAGACTTTGTCCCCAAGTCTTCCCATTCTACCCTCACTCCTTACACTATAACTAGGGGAAGGGGTTGCCCACATTCTATCACACCCACACAACATACAAATCCCGCCTAAAACCAACACACCCACAAAATCTTGCACTTTCAAAATATATATCACACTATATACATATATATATCATTACCCCTCTTCAACACAAACACACACACACACACACACACACATATATATATTTATTAACCTTTCTATATATCTATATATGTACTCTACACTTTATACTTCTAGAGGAGAAGGTACCCTTTTGAAAGGTAGAAACCTTGCTTAATCTCATAAGTAGGGGTGTTAATTATGTTCACCTTGAGTAAAAGTTCTTGCTTAGACATACTTCAATGCTCTTGAGTAAAAGTTCTTGTTAAAAGCATGCTTCAATGCTCATGAGTAAAAGTTCTTGTCAAGCATGCTTTAATGCTCTTGGTTTAGTAGCTTATCTATTTTTGATGTGATTTTCATAAGTTGTTATTTCATGATTGACTTAGGCATGATTTTTATGTTACATGATATTGTCTTGAATAATTGTTAGTAAAGGCTAAATAACACTTTCCTTTCATGCTAGAATCATAATTATAATAGGAATTAATCTAGTTTATGCTTAATATGTGATTATTACTCTTATTATGTGATCAAGATGCAACCTTGTGAGCTTATTATGTGATTATGTGATTATATACTTGATATGTGTAATTTTCATAGGTTAAGTATCATGGAATTATGTGTGTAGGATTTCATGAGATCTAATAAATTAAAGTGGTTTCATGAAACCATAAATAGTTTTGTAATGAAAAGTTTATAGAAATATAGGTTTATTTTGAGGTAATGTCTTATAGCTCCCACCACGATCAAACAATCAATAATCCAACCGAGTCACTCCGCGAATTCCACCAATCCCAACCGAGTCACACCAGCGGTCATAATTCGGGTATATGCCAAAGCCTACAATTCACTCTCACATGGAACACTCTGTCCATATGAGGCGGGATTAGGAGATGGAGGGCTGGAACACTTAATACCGGCATCTCCAATAGAATGTCCCGGTGGTACTCAGCCACATCCATTCCACAATATTTCGGGCCCAACACATAATTGAGAAATAATTTTCTCATTACACATAGATTATAAAGAGAATAACTACATATATCATGTTCATGCATGTACGTTTATGAAAGCATAATAGCATGAAAACAATTATCATGATATTGACATGTATAGCAAATAATTTGAGGCATAAAATCTTAAAATGTGAACATAGGCAATTACTTGGTATGTTTACCATTATTTGGTAAATTCAAGTTAAAGCCTTGTTTATGAAAATAATCTAAGATCATGTTGCCTAAACTACTTATGAGAAAGGTAATAATTCTACATTCAAATGTTTTTAGGGACAAAAGAGGGTATATAGAGGGCTAATAGGGATATATGTAGGTAAAAAAAAGAAGGTTTATATATATGTATATATGGGTAGGAGATATTGTATAAATGTAGTGTGTTTGGAGTGTTTAGAGTAAGGTGAGTGTGGGTGTGTCTATTTTAGGTGGGATTTGTGTGCGTGTGGGTGAAAAATGTGAGCAACCCCTCCCCCTATTTATAGTGGAGGATGAGGTTAGAAGGTAAGACTTGGGGACTAAGTCTTGGTTAATGCAAATCTTCTTAATGAATGCAAATCTCCCACGTAGGCTTAAAATTAAATGCAAAATTAAATACGGTGGAAATCTTCCACCTCCCTCTTCTATCTCTAGCCTTGGTGTAATCCTAATATATGAGTTATGAAGCTAGATGAATGGAAGACCACACAAGTGCACAATTTCTAGAAGCAAAGCATCTTGTGTTAGTGTAGGATATTTTAATAAAATATTAACACAAAATCAAATAAAATCTGATAAAATCTGATTTTGATTGTCCTCATCTTATAAAATCTGAAATCATATCTTTATTTTATTAAAAATTCGAATTTTCATTTATTATTTCTGTAAAAATCGAAAATTAGGGTTTTAGGGTAAAAAATTAGGGTTTTAAGGCCTAAAATCTGAAAATTCGTAATTAATTTAGAAAAATTCCAAAATGATGAAATTTAATCTTTATAAATCTGAAATTATATGTATATTTCCCAGAAATTAAAAATGTTTTAGTTATATTTTCAAAAATTGCAATTTAGGACATAGAATTTCGAAAATTGTGTTAGAATATCAAATTCCTCTAAAACTTGAAAAATCATGTAATTTATTCAAAATTGCATCTTCTTCATGCATAAAATTCTAGAATACTTACTTATATTGTTTTGAAAACTCATAAGCATTTATAGATGAAATTTTCAAGATTGGTAATCGAAATTCGAAAATTAGTCATTCGTGTAAAATCATCCACAAAAGTAACCAAGTACTTGAATCCAACTTTTGACTCAACAGGACAGGGACCCCGAACATCAGAATGTACCAACTTAAAAGCAGAACTGAAATGACACACAATCCAATGAAGAGACGTCACAAAATTAAGGACACAACTTCTTTACCACAAGTAGAGACGGATGCCCTAGGTGACAATGTACTTCAAATGGAGAGAGAACACCAAGGCACACAACCGACCGAGGTACCCATGCATTAAGAACACAAAGACCATCACATACGTGTCCTTTACCAATAATTTGCTTCATCATAAGATCCTGGAAAAGGCAATGGTTAGGAAAGAATGAGACGCAACAATTAAGATCTTTGGTAAGTCGATTCACAGAAATCAAATTAAAGGCAAGATTTGGTAGACTGAGTACAGAAGATAAGGTAATAGAGGAGGTCGGCTTAACGGTGCCAGATCCCACGAGACTATAGGTGGACCCATTAGCTATAGTTACAGGGGGAGGTGATTTGTGAGATCGAAAGCTATAGAAGGTGTTAGGATTACCTATCATGTGATTTGTAGCACCCGAATCAATGACCTATTTGTTTGAAGATGAGACAAGGCAAGTTTTACCTGACTCGGCAAGAGCTGTAATTGAGGTACTCTTTCAGATATTCTTGATACTGACAAAATCTAGCATATTCGTCAGCTGAAATAACAACCTTATTGGTGGATGGACTAGGAGCAACAACATTAGCTGTTAGGGATCTTTGGTTGCGATTCGGCGGCCATTTGCAAAACTGTTTGGTATGGCCTGGTTCATGGCAATTATAGCAAATAATGGTGTGGGTATCATTGTTTCGGTTGTTGTCAGCACTCTTATTTCCTCCTCCCTTGTTGTATTGCTTTTTTCCATTGTCATTTCCCCTCTCCTCTGGCAACAAGGATTTTTGTCTGCTGATGAGACGAAGTGGTTTCCGTGCGTAGTACCCTACTGAAAACGTCTAGGAGAGTAGTGATGTTAGACTTGGAGAGAATTTGAGATTTAGCAGTCTCAAACTCCGAAGGGAGGCCAACCAAGAAACTCATTATTGCCATTTGTTCCCTCTGGTTTTGTTGCACCTTCATATCGGTACTAAAGGGCAAAAGCATGTTCAATTCCTCATAAATCTTCTTAAAATCCATAAGTAGGTTGTGAGTGACTTGGCGTCCTCAGCATGATAAAAATCCCTACAAACCTCATAAATATGAGACACATTCACTTTGCCAGAATACAAAAACTCCAAATAATCTATTAGTTCTTGAACGTATTCAATGATTAATTAAGCCCATTACTTCATTGTTAATAGAGTTCCGAATTTGCAAGAATAAAAGTGCGTCATCTCTTAACCAAACTCGTTTAGTTTCGTCTTTAGGGGGTCCTTCAGTCAAGTGGTCATCTTTGTCAACACTACATAAAGACACCCTAATCGTCTTACTGCATCCCAAATAATTAGAGCCATTTAATTTTTGCTTAGTAATTTTTGACATTGCTGGAACAATTTCACTAATAAACCCCTTATTTTCACCCTTGTTTCCCTTATTTTCACTCATGTTGACCGACTAAATAATCAATATGCCACAGTAACAACCCAAATATTGTCCAGAAAATATATGGATTTAGTTGCATTGTTGACTGTAAAAATACCTCAACACAGTCGAAGAGCAGTCCTGATTCAGTCACTGTACAGCTGCCGAACAGCAGCACCCACACCAGAATTGTGTTGGAAACGTCGAGTCGACGCCGGAAAACTACGGCCGGTCGCCTGCCACCGCCTCACGCGCTGCCTTTGACCCGCGCGTGAGACACTCGCTGCTCGTCCGGCGCCGAAAATGCACCAGATGGGCAGAAATCGCCCTGCCGTCGTCTGTGGTGGTGGTGAGAAACAAAAGGCACCCTATAGGTGACCCACGCCCACTGGTGTTTTCTAAACTACAATCCCTAGGGTTTTTCTCACTGCTCTGGTACCATGTAATGAGAAAATACTCTCATTTGTGTGTATTATTCCATAGAACTCTTTGGTCTTTATATACAAGTACAAGAGAGTCTAAAACAAGGAAAATATCCTATTGATTTGCTACTAATTAAGCCTATTGATCTTCTGCCTATAATTATGGGTTTTACATAAGGAAACTTAAATCTTATAGATATGATGAGATATTATACATTTTGTAACACTCCTGAACTAGTTCTCATCTACACACTTGCTATTTAATAACTTCATCAGTAGCAGCCTAGCAACATAGCCCTCCAAATATTTCTTTGGACATGTTCATTGTAGAACCTAATTATTGCCTTAAGTTTAAGAGCTTAGATCAATTGAACTTGAAGAACGATGAGGAACGTAGTAGGCCAGGTTGAGCTCATGCATTGCAAACTCTCGTCGCAATCCACCCTACCTAAGTGTGGTCTTTGAAAAATACATATGTAACTCGAAAATTTCTTTTTTGAATAGCCAAAGTGTTTTCAATATTCTCCACTCATATTGCAGAAAATTGTAAAAGAACCTTCACCTTGTACAGTACCTTGTACAGTGGGACTAATCCCTAGGGATTCTTTATACATAAGAGAAACGAGTAGGATAAAAGAACAAATTCTGACATAAGAGTGGAAAAATCTACTTCCTTCTTGACAGAAATAGGTCAAATGTGGCCTCTGAAAAAAAAAAATAAAATCATATTCTCTCCAGAAAGTAAGTTCAATTACTCTCCTCCATTAAGGGAGGGGTTTGCAATCACAACAAAAAAGTACTGTTCCTACTTCCATTGAAAAAAACAGACAATTAGAGTTTTGTTTTCCTGCTTCTCCTGAAAAATTTTTTTTTTAAATAAGCTAGAAGCTGGATGCAGCTTTCAGGTTACTTTTTCCTGTTTCTAGTTATTTTTTCAAAATTCAACCTTTGCTTTTCATTTTTTCTTTCCACACACTAGGCACTTTTACTGAATTTGTTTTTTTTTTTTTTTGGAACTTTTACAACTTCTACAAAAGTAGAAGTGTGTGCAAGCACCCCCCTAAGTCCAACATATCGGTCATGTGGATCGTTAAGTAACCTCCCAATGAGTTTGAGTTTGATGCTTTCGAAGGGACCATGGGATGAATTAAGTGTATTTCTAAGCATATCAAACTGAGTTATCATCACATTATATATTTGATTACCTCTAATAATTTAATTACATTGGATAAATACAATTGTGCTCGAGAACTAAGAACATTATTCTGAGAGTTTATAATAGTGAGATTAACTCTTCATGAGGTATCCGTGGAGAAAAAATATTTAAACTGCTATACTTTTATTTTTCAACGCTAATTCAAAGTTATTTGGCTAGTCCTTTGTCAAAATTGCATATGAAAAATCATATTTTCTTACAATTCTCATGATGCTTGGC
Source organism: Petrea volubilis (assembly GCA_026212405.1). NCBI lineage: Eukaryota > Viridiplantae > Streptophyta > Magnoliopsida > Lamiales > Verbenaceae > Petrea > Petrea volubilis. The sequence goes on from CM047879.1 coordinate 2,737,868, forward strand.
TTGAAATATTTTTTGCCAAAGTTTTATGTAACTTGATCTTTACAAATTTATTTAAGTAGATATCTCTTATCTCTTATAGAGACTAGAAATTTTATATTGAATATTATCCTTTCTGATCATATCATGCAATTACAAATATACAAAGCGCTCCGGCCATCAAAGATCTCATGCTTGAATTCATCAAATTGATTTACAGATGCACAAGTCCGTGACATTTGTAGGTTTTAGTGTCATTGCTCGTGATTTTTTTTTCCCTTTCTAGTAGTTTGAGAAAAAAATGAATCAAACGGGCCAGTTCAGTATTTTGATTTCATTAATTTATGTCAATTTGCTATATATGGATTCTCTATTCTCATAAAGCAAAATCAGATATGGCTTATTTTAGTATTTAGCGTTGACAAGCCCATTCTTATCACCAGCATTGACTCATTTATGAGAACATACCTCCTTTCCTCTGTCCTTGTCCTAAAATTTGTGACTCCCATATCTTTTTCATCACATCCCAAAACTAGACTCCATTTCCTAAAGCAATGTTTTATTTTAAAACCGCCCTCTCAGCTAAGGTAATGTTGTGTTTCCGCTAACACTGAACGACTATGTTATGCTGCTGCAATTTTGTTCTGGTACTGACTGCTGTTAGTTTGCTAGTGATTTGAACCTCTTTTTTCTCTTAGCATTAGCTTTGAATTTTTCTTTCAAAGTTTCCCTTGTGTAATGCAGAGGGTGAAACAGAACAAGCAAACCATAGGCCATTCACAATGGTAAGAATCACTTTAATTTATCATACTTGGGTTTTGTATGATGCTGATTTCCGCTAAACAATATGAGCAATTGGCTTTTTTGTGTGGGTAACAACTTTACTAACTACTACAATTACTTTGATTAGTTTATACTAATTCTATTATTGCTTCTTTTGAACTCCACCAAACATTTGTCTTTGTGTTGATGCAAGGTTCCTTTTTACTGAACATTTTTGCTTCATATGATTCCAGGAAGATAAGGAGAAACTTGAGAAGCAATTGCACGATATGGCTGTAGCTGTTGAGAGATTAGAAAGTAGCAGACAAAAACTTTTAGTGGAGGTACTTGCTTTTGCTTGTTTGATTTGAACTAGGAACTGCAACTTACTTCTTTCAGTGTTTTGTTTACAGATTGATTCCCAGTCTTCAGAGATAGAGAGACTCTTTGATGAAAATTCAAATCTATCATCTGCTTATCAAGAATCAATGCAATTGGTGGCACAATGGGAGAATCAGGTGCTTCTATTTATAGATATAATCATACACCATAGTAAGCTAGTTATTACGTGGCTTAATTGTTCTATGCATTCACTTTTCATGAACGTAGCTACCTCCCTTTTATGTCGAAAGGATAGTCTGGCTCTACTTTAAGACTGTTGAAGAGGACTTTTATCGTAGGATGTCATTTTTATGAGCTTTGACTGAAGAATCACTTTTTCATTGGTTGCCAACACACATCACTTATTTTCGAAGTTTCTTGCCAGAAGTTGGTGGTGTGTTCGAAGAGATATATGTGCATGCCTCCAACTGAGAATATATTGGGATTCTTCTTGAGTTGTCCACAAATCTTTATTTTTCCATGTTTCAGTAATATATCTTTTTCCCTATCGTGTATAGTTTCCTTGATATGTGTTTCATGCAGGTGAAAATTTGTCTAGAGAAAAATGATGAACTTCGTGTTACGGTAGATAAGTTGCGGACCGAACAGGCTAGCGTACAAGGTTTGAATGATAAAGCTTCCCAAGCACAAACCAATTCTGGTAGAGGAGATAATGATGAATCTCAATATGCAGCAGAATTTTACTCTCTCAAGGTTCATAAGATAAATTATTCTGTCAATAGTTTTTTCGTGTTAAGTGTATCTTCTCCATGTTTTTAGCGAGAAGAGGGTTGATTTCCACTACATGGGCTAAAGCTGTGGTGGTGGTGGTGGTGGTGGTGGCAGTGTATTTTTAGCTGTTTGCACATATATCTATATATTTACTGTTCATTACAAGATGGTATAGTTGCAACATCAAGTCCATAGGCTCTTCAAATTTTTTTGAAATTATATTTTTTTGTGTTAATTACGAGAACCTCCTGTGGGGATTAGTGACATTATAGACTGGACCATACCTCCTTCCAAAATTACAAAAAACGCCCCCTCTTAGTTTACAAAGTTTACATCCATTGGGATTTCGATGGAAATTGTTGATGTCAACAAACGTTTTCAATGATTTTTCCAATCTGAAGTCAAGTGTAGTGTGTGTGTGTGTAAAGGGGACAACAAGAGGACATATCAAAACATTCACTATACTTGATCGAGATTGAAAATCATTTAAATTTTTGTTCGTATTGTCAATTTTCATCCAAAATTCTAATGGATGTAAACTTTATCTTTTTCCTGTGTGATGCAACTTTCTTTCTTTCTACACCAACCCAATTTACGTATTATTTGCTGGCAAAATGTAGAACCATCTATTCCTACAACAAAGTGCTGTAACTCATGCGGTCTCTTATTTTCTGTTTCATACAGGGCCAACTAGCTAAAGAACAAAGTAGAGCAGAGGCTCTATCGGCAGAGGTCTTAAAGCTCTCAGCAAGTCTCCAGCATGCAACACAAGCATATAACAGTCTCACTCGCCTGTATGCTCGCCCTCTATTACTTACATTTTGTTGTTCTGATATTTTGCATAGTTCTTAGCTTATGTTATCGATGCATGGTATTTGCAGCTATAAACCGGTGTTGCGGAACATTGAGACTGGTCTTATGAAGATGAAGGAAGATGGTTCAGTGGTTGTGCAGTAAACACATAAAACTAGTGTATTTTTACTGGAGTAAGATTCTGTTTGTTGAAATGTTATTATAGCTAAAAAAGAACTACATAACTAAACACATATGAACCATAGGCACTTGATTGATAGTAATCATTTTGTTAGTGTGGAAGAGTTCATTGAGACATTCAAACAAGCGAGAGACATATAATATGGTGTAACTTTTCCAATTCTGCATTATTGGTAATGTACCATATTTGATGGCCAAAAAATGTTTTTGTGCCTCTCCATCTCAATATTATATACTTAGTTTGAAAATCATGACAATTGAGAAAAATGGTAGTTTTTGAGCCTACACGAATTACACTTGGCAGCAGCGAATTAGAGTTTGGTAATGTCCAGTTGATTTCAGTATGAGAGTTTTTACAAAAAAACATTATGTTTTAAATGAACGTATGTTAAAATTTCCCAGAATGAAGTGTTACAGAAATAAACTGGAGTGTTAGATCGGTATTCAAGTAGGTACTATTGTATTGGTCTTATCCTCAAGTGTTACAGATTTGTATTTTCAGCTTTTGGCAACAAATAAACAATAATAATAGAAGAAGAAGAAGCAGAAAAAGAGAGGAAAGGGAATGTTACAATTGAGGGCGAGGAGAATGCGGAGGCCTTGGGATTGGAAGGTGGTGCTTGCGAGTTACACTAGGAGCTTGTTTACTTCCTAGGATTGCGTAGGATAATAGATACTCCAACTAATTAACTACAAGCTCAAAGAATAAAAGTGACATTTTAATGATAGTAAGTTAGCATGATAATCAAACAACAAATGAATTAAAGTTTTAAGTTATACTCACTTAAATAATGTAAACAATAAGGATAGACGAATTTCATGTCACCTGCTTGGGTGATACTCAATTGATGATTTTAGACGAATTAAATATGATAGTGTTAAAAAAGTGAAATTGTAATATCATCAAACTCTGGACATAAATGTCCAGTACACTCGCTCTATTTATACAAGTCTCTACATAAAATGGTTCCACAATTCTTAATACACTTCTTTGACTAAGACTTTTGACTAGATTTCTAGGAAATGCTCATTTTAGGAAATACTCAATTGACTATATAGAAAATACACAACTCATTAAATAACTTCGAATGAAAGTTAGAGGATTAAGTTTACTTCTCAAGATGCCCCTTAAGCTTGATTTCCTCATCCCAAGTAGGCTCCTCATTTTTCTTAAACACTTCCCATTTGAGTGGCTTCATGAAGATATCGATAACTTGATCCTTGATTTTGACATATTTGACCTCAAACAACGTAACCCTCGAATTGTTCTATGTAGACCGTCCCATCAAGGCAACCATTTAGAAATGCGGACTTCATGTCCATTTGATGGATCCTATAGTCTTATATTCTCAACCTTACAATTGGGCTGAAGACTTCATCATAGTTAATTCAATTCTTTGATTGTAACTTTTCTCTACGAGCCTTGCGTTGTAGCTCTCCACTTATCCTTTTGAGTTCTTCTTTACTTTGTAAACTCATTTCACTTTGATGGGCTTGTATCTTACTGGTAGCAAGGTAAGCTCCCAACTATTATTCCTTTTGATGACAACCATCTCCTCATTCATGGCTTTCCTCCATTTGTTGCTCATCGATGAATCCTCAAAGTTAATTGGCCTTGTATTTGCAAAGAGACAAAATAATGTACTATTTTGATTCAATTCATCATAGATTTCAGCAAGGGGTCTCTTCTTGCAAGGTCCGATGCTGGATTATGTTTCTGATGGGGTGGAACTGGATGGTGATTGTCCTGATAGGGTTACTAGTTCAACCATCTCTTCTTTTTCATCTCATTTTGGTTCCATGAAGATTGTGTAACAACTATATTGTTTGTTCTGCTGTGAGTTTCTCTCATTGAAGTGAGCGTCACAGTTTACTTTGACGTTGTTGCTAACCAGATCATACAATCTGTAATCTCATGAGTGTTGGTTAGATGCAACAAAAATATGGCTCGCGTTTTTGTCATCCAACTTGCTTCTTTGTTGGTTAGTAATCGAAGCTCTTGGTTGATAGAGTGTTGAGGTTTTGTAGTTAGGAGGTAGATCTTGTGCTAGCTAATGAATTAATAGATGTGTATCCACACTTGTCTCCTTTGTTTGGTTAGTCTCAAGGGATCGGGTTAGGACTCAAATCCATTTTGAAAGATATATGTGGGCAATGCTTTCAAAAACTTTCAAATGGGATGCATTTGACTTGTATCCGCTCCATGATTCTTGTGGTATTTGATTCTACAAGCTCCTTGTTGTACTCTTACTCGACAGGTAGACAACACACTCAATGGCTTCTCCCATAATTCTTTGGGCAAATTCTTACCCTACAACATCTAACGAGCCATGTTCAAGATGGATTTGTTCTTTTTGTGGTACCTAGGTCCAGAACGGGTGGTCTTGAGCCAGGTTGCCAAATTGGAAAGCTGAAATTCTCTGAAAATATTCACCAAATCATCCATAAACCCACATTTATATATACATAACTTTAATGTTACATTCCTGATACATATTCTATAGATACCTACAACATAACTCTATAGGACTAACCTTTGATGCACTCGCATACGCCCGTACTACTACAGCGATGATCTCATAGAGCTTCTTTTACTCTTCCAAGCCGACCTATATAGATATCTACCTATCACTTGTGACAGATCTTTGGGGAGTAGGTCGAGGAAGAAAGAGGTGAGTCCTAGCGACTCGTTGAGGAGTGCATACATGTTGATGGAATTTCATAATCAAAATAGAGAAATGCAATATAAAATCTAATGCAATTGTGCTTATAGTGATGCAATTACTGTGTTTATCATTAAATCAGTTTAGTTGTGATATTAATTTATGCTCGTTAAGAAAGTAGAATGAAACATGCATGATAATCATTTATATTTTAAACAAACCTTTTCAAAAATACCAAAACAATTTTTAGTTTTTTCTTATTTTTAAATAGCTAGCATTGGTTCTTTTCTTTCAGAATGAGCATTTTAGGCTTTTATACAAGGTAGGGTCTCCAATCATATCGCTCCACTTTATAACAAACATATATCCCCTTATCCCTCCAACTCCAGATGGCTGACCCAAACTTGCTTTTATGGCATGATCGGTTTCGTGGCGATTCAACTAGAGCAAAAATAACCTCCAGCTTCCTCGGAGTTAGGATCAAAGTGCGTTTGGGTAGGTAGACCAACCACCATCGGCGCGATACCACCTGACCGTCTTTCTGAACCTGTACCTTTGGGCCCAAATTTCCCATGGATGTCCCTAGCGGTGGCTTGCTTGCAGGTTCAAGATTGGCTCGTTCACTTGCTTTTTACATTTTTAGACTTTAATATCTTTATTAGCTTTCACAAATAACTTACTTTCTCTATTTTACAGAAAGTGAGATTTCTAGAGAATGCACCTAAATGCTCAAAATATATATTGTCTTCAAATGCATTTTTATAACAATAATGCAATTTCTTGAAAATCATGCTACAATTAACTCAATTTATTAAAAATTCTAAAAATAATCACTCAAAAGCTACATGCAGGCATAATTTGGGTTTTTAGTAATTTCTAAGGCATTATCAATGATAAATCGATTTACAAATTCTAATCTTTGACCTTATATGCCTTGAAAATAATGGATGCAATAAAAGATTATATAAACTACGTACATTTCCTAAAATCTAAGAAAGAAAATATAAATCCTCACCTGAAATTTTGCAGTGGTCTCGGGTATCAGTCTGGTTCCTAGAGTCGTTGAGTGTCGTCGCCTAATTAACCCAACACTTTGTAAGCTCATTATACTAATAAAATTCCTTAATTTGTAATTATATAGGCTTTTATTACCTTTCTTCACCAGTCATTTGAACAAATCAGTGTCTCTAAGGTTAAAACTACATCTAGCGGATGATAAATCTAACACGAATACTCTAATTAAATTTAATAAATAGGAATCATATACAATTTAACTCAATCAATGTAATGGTACTATTCAACATCTAATTGCTATAAATTTTACTACTAGTAATGATTTTCACATATTTCTAATTTTTAATCTAGTTAACTAAACACTTAAGTCATAAACTAGATTTCATGATATAACCTTTAGGGAGTTCATCTATAATATTCATGTACCAAAAGTCCCTTTATTCTATATTTTATTATGATTATAATCTTTTAAACCCGTCATTTATTAGCTTGATTATAATTATAAATATCCTAACAAAATTTAATATAATAATTGTTAGCATAAATTGAATCAATTAAACATAATTTAACTAAATTCAAAAATTTGCTAAAATCTACTAATCGAGACCAAAATCGATAAAACAATTACGCCTACGAGATCAGTGCTTCAAGATAAGAAAACTGAATTTCCGCTGCCGCCTGACCCCTGTCGGACAACCTTCCGATTGCTGCCATCGAAGTGGCTGATCCCTACACCATTTTGTTCTCCTCTCGAGCTTGTCAAAACCACCCAATTTTACGATTCAACTAGACTTTAGGATTTCTACTTTGAGGTCATAGCCCGCCACCACAACTACACCACCTAAATCCGTTCATTTTTGCCACTCGAAATCTAAAATGAACCCCACTGATATCTTCCCTATGAGAAACCCAACAAAGTTGGACCTAGATCTGCCAACAAAAGTTGCTGGAAGTGGAAAAATCACCAACTCTACCACTCTTGTGTGTAGCCAGCCATCAGAGCTCCACGACCACCCATCAAAACAAGAACTTCTTGTCTACCAATTGATGTCGCCTCGTCGAGAGAATTAATTTAGTATATTTACTTTGGAATTTGGTATACTTGCTCTTTTCAAGTGATGTGGGTGATAGGACATGCAAGACCCCAAGATTTTTCCCTTGATTTATTTTTACCTTTTTTTTTTGATTATTTTATTGTTTGGCCATTCTAATTATTTATTTATTGTTAGATTGCCAGAATTTAATTTGCTAGCAACCTTGCAATATCCTTGCCCTATGGTAGAATTAATACTGTGTCCATTATTTTGACTGGCTACGATTATCTTATATTATGGATATTCCTTCATTTATTTATTTACTTAATTATTTCTTTTAACTCTATTCTTAGCTATAAGTCTTAGTTTGTGTGTAATGCACCTGAGGCCACTATATAATTTCAATTTATTGGACTTGAGAATTAATATTTAGTTCCTTCAATTTTTTTACTAAGGCATATTAAATAATAAGGCGAACTTTGGTAGGGGGCCCATTAGGCTCCTGAAGAGACATATATGCTAGCTTGTTATGTTATAGGGCACAAAGCCCTAGAACAAACTCAAAGCCACCCACAAGAGAGAGAAAGGGGAGAGTGTGTGTCTCAGAGAGAGAGATAGGGCACAAAGCCCTAGAACAAACTCAAAGCCACCCACAAGAGAGAGAAAGGGGAGAGAGTGTGTCTCAGAGAGAGAGAGAGAGAGAGAGAGAGAGAGGGAGAGAGAGATCAAAAGAGGGAGGTTCGACGAAAAATATCAAGATCAAAAGAGGATTTTTGGTACCACGATAATAATCCTTTTTCTCTTTGTTTCTTGTGTTGGAAATTTAAATTTAAAATTGATTTTTTGAGGAGTTGTTGTGTTTATGTTGTGGACCATTGATGGGGGTGAAAAGAATTTAAAATTAAAAAATTTTGGGGTTGAGAGGCGAGGTAAAAAAATTGCCTGCGTGCACTAAGGGCTAAGTACTGCACACATGGAGTAGCGCGCTTCGTACACGTGAGTCACACTTACCATGCATGCCCATCGTGCGAATGAAAAGGGTACGCTGTGTGTGCTAAGTGTGTGTGAGCCATGTTGTGTTGTAATAACTCGGTATTTCTTATTAATATATGAATGATTAGTAATTACATTTAGAAATTGTGTAAATTTTATCAATTCTTTTTATGTGCTAGAAATATGATAGTCATACACACAATAAAAATATTATTTATTATGCTAAACAAAATATATTAATTCATATATATATATATATATATACACATATAATACCCTTACATGAATAATTTAAAGTAATTACATATTAGTCCTAAACACACTTTATATGTTTAACAATACTTAATATACTTAATTACATATATTTATATCTATATAGTCGTCTATAAATATACTTACATTAATAACTAAACACATATTATATTATTAACAATATTTAATTATATATTTAATATACACTCCAAACACTTATATCTAAATATTTATAATCATATTTATGTACATATTTTATATATTTATATATCTATATAGTCGTATATATATATAGTCATATAGATATACACATATTATAAAAAAAAAACCAAGAAAATCTCCATTATATATAACCGTGTCTATAAATATATATTTATACATATATAGTAGTTAAAAATTATAACACACCCTTCAAATGTCATTTTCTACATTAAATGAACTTTTACACCTAGAATACTAGAAAAATCAAGATAAAATACACTTGAATTAATCCTATATAAATTGGCTAACATTTGAAAACACTTGTTAGCATCTTAACAAATTAGATTAACACATAAGGGAATTTAGGGTACAACTCATAACGTTAGGCTTAACAATTGTGTAAATTATAACCACAATCTAGTGTGAGCACAATTAATATAAAGCTTAGTTGGAAAGTTGTAATAAATGACAAAATAAAATAATCTCCTTTCTTGCTAAAACATTATAAATAGGGGAAGGACCTTGCCTTCATTTCTACACAAACACACACACTCTTCATGTACACACACACACACTACTGTCCACACACACCTCACGTTCATACACACACACACACACACACTACTTTACACACACTCACACCTATACACTTTTATATATATATATATATATATATAGAGCTATCATGAAAACTAGAATAAGTTAGAGGTTTTTTCCAAATTATATGAGTTTTAGTATAGGCATGTTAGAATTTTAATTTACAATTATTATTTTTCATGCTTGTTTATAATCATCTATTTCATGTTCATATCATATGTCATTATGCTTGCATATAGTTAGATATAATTATGTTACAATATATTTTTATATTCTTATCATGTTAGGCAAATTATGTTTAATTAATATTAAGTTTTCTATGTGCAAAAGCATGTTCATATGTGAAAATTTAATTGTGCATGCCGGGCCCCGATGTGTTACGGTGGGGATGGGGCAGAGTTCGGCTGGGCAGCAACAGGCTTGCCGGTCTTAATATATGTTCTCGCCATCTCTAGTCCAAATCCCACCTTACATGGACGGAGTGTTCCGTGTACTGAAGTGGGTCGTAGGAATTTAGCGTAATCTCGAGATACGACCACCGGCGAATAAGGTAGGAATTGATATTGTTGGAGAATAAGGTAGGAAAGGAGAAATGTGTTGGGAGTTATAAGGAAGTTGAAATCACTAATTGTGATCCAAAGGTAAAAGAAATGTGAAATTATGTGACATAATGTGCTTATATGCCTTTGATGCACACACTATCACCTTATATGATTTGGTTAAAATTTCTACTCAACTGTGATGTTGATCCATTTTATGTACGTTATTTTAGGGGAAGAAGTTTGCAAGGATATAGCAGGCGATACTATAGGGAATTATGAAGTAAAGAATTAGTTACTCGTTGTTTTGTACTTCGAAAAGAAAATGATCGTTGTTATGTTTTCAATACTCTATCATGTATGATTAAATAAAAGAACTTTTATGTGTAACATTCGAGATATAGCTAACGAAGTCCGGATCGTTACATGTGTAGCAAGGCACAACCCGTTAAGTTAGTTATTTTTTCTTTGTTCTCGTGTGCTTAATACCTCGACCTAATTGTGAATTCTTATGATGATTGGTTTAGATGAATAAGCGTAGCATGTATAACGAGTATCCGAAGAGAGTACCTATTCCGGCAAGTGGTTTGCCTAACTTAGTAGCATTAAGTGAACCAACTTCCTTGTAGTCACATGTTAAGTCCTGACACGGGAATTGTCCATGATACTTGCTATCTATATTCATTGTGCTATGCGTTGGTTGGCATAGTTTGTGTGACATCCCGATTTTTGGTCTAACAACAATCTAAATCGGTTCTTTTCATATACATGCATGCTTACTAATATTTCATGTTTGGTATGATCCTTCTTTTATATGTGAATTATGTGACGTGATAATTACATGATTTTTCAAACTTTAAACGTATTTGACATTCTAACACAATTATCGAAATCTTATGTCCTAAATTGTAATTTTTGAAAATATAACTAAAACATTTTAAATTTCTGGAAAATATACATATAATTTCAGATTTATAAAGATATAATTTCATCATTTTGGAATTTTTCTAAATTATTTATGAATTTTCGAATTTTAGGCCTTAAAACCCTAATTTTATGCCCTAAAACCCTAGTTTTCGATTTTTACAAACATAAATAAGTATAAATTCGAAATTTTAATAAAATAAAGATATGATTTCAGATTTTATAATATTAGGTCAATAAATATCAGATTTTATTTGATTTTTTGTTTATATTTTATTAAAATATCTTATCTTATCTTATCCTATCTTATCTTATCCTATCTTATCTTATCTTATCTTATCCTATCCAAATCTTATCATAATCTTATCTTATCTTATCTTATCTTATCTTATCCTATCTTATCCTATCTTATGCTATCTTATCTTATCCTATCTTATCCTATCTTATCTTATCTTATCCTATCCTATCTTATCTTATCTTATCCTATCTTATCTTATCCTATCTTATCCTATCTTATCTTGTAAATTGACCTTATATTATAAAAATCCTATTTCTTGCCCTAAACTCTATAAAAGGGGGCCATTGTCTTCATTCTCCCCCACACAAACCAAAAATCCCGCCTAAAATCACCCACCCACACTCACTCCACTCTCAACACACAAAACACTCTCTATTTATAGCAAATCTTCCCCACCTATATATACATCAATAAAACCTTCTTTTTTCATACATATATACCTATTATCCTTCTATATACTCCCTTATTTCCCTCACATACTCTTGAAGGTAGAAACCTTGCTTAAACCCATAACTAAGAGTGTTATTCATGCTTACCTTGAGTAAAAGTTCTTGCTAAGGCATGCTTCAATGCTCTTGAGTAAAAGTTCTTGCTAAAAGCATGCTTCAATGCTCATGAGTAAAAGTTCTTGCCAAGCATGCTTCAATGCTCTTGGTTTAGTAGATTGTTTATTTTTAAAGTGATTTTCTTAAGTTGATATTTCATGATTAACTTAGACATAAGTCTTATGTTACATGCTATTTTCTTGAATGCTATTCTTTTAATACTTGCTAGAAAGCATGTTTTTTTTTAGTTGTAATTATGCTCTATGTTCATAAAATTAGGAATCAAGCATGCTTAGTTATCATTCCAAAATATGGTTTTAATATGCTTTTATAATTTAAAATATGAGAATATGTTCCTTATGTTTTCATGTGAGATTATGTGAAAATGTACAATATTTTCTTAAAGTGGATACTAGGTATAAGTTAGCATCTTAATTTCTAAATTATGATTATATGAGTATTGTGTTAGTTCGAGAAAATAAGTAGTTAGGTTATTCTTTAAATAAAGATTACTAAGTAGTATCCTAATTATAGCTATTAATGTAAATTTTAGGAGGAAGTCAAGTGATCTAGCCGAAACAAATCTATAAACTTGATAAACTCCTAAGGTGAGTGCTTTGTCAATTCCTTTCTGGGGCTCTGAACTATACGATATAAATATTATTTGTATAGCCTACCTTATTGAATTTATGTTATTAGATTTTTCGGAAAATGTTTTCCATACATATAAGACAAGTTATTTCCAAAAATATTGCATTTTCTGATATTGCCAAGTTGTATCTGTCTCAAACTGATTTTTGACACCTTTGGGATATCATATTTCAATTGTATTTCTATGTATCCCGGGTGTAAAAATGCTTATTGCTTTGTTGACAAGTTGTGAGCCATATATGTCCTATTATATCCGTTTACCCTTGGGGACGCCCTTGGGAAGTTTGGGCCCAGGTACTTATAAGAGGAATTTTATCGGGCGGAACGGACCGTCGATGGAACCTTTTATATGATACCATTCCGTAAAATCAATTTCTACGTACAGCCGGAGGATGACTGTAGTAGGGATTGGAGCGATGTATTGCACGGACGCGTGATACATCTCCGTCTTGTTTGGTGTCGAGGTGGCTTCTCGACAAGGGAGGCATAAGGGTTTCTATTATGATTTATCTGTTTTGGGTAGTTATAAGGTTGGAGACTCCGTCTTGGGCTCACTGTTCGTATTACTCAGTTCAGTTATTATTATCAAGTTACATTTCACACTACGTGCACTTTATTATGGTTTAACTGTTTTGAGTCTCATTTTCAATCAAATATATATCTATATATATGTGGCCTCACTAAGTCATTTGGACTTAACCCCTAGTTTCTTTCTGTTCATTGCCTCAGAATCAGAATAATGGGCGTGCATAGGATGGTTGCCGCTCCTCCAGTTGTTATATTAAGCTTCATTTCACTTTGTCTTGCTTTATAATCTGTAGTTTGCTACTTGATGCCACTAGTTGGCTATTTTGATGTTGTACTCGGTTGCTTTACTTGGTTGTACTAAACATAGTTATCTATATTATCCATGTTGCATATTTTACTCTACCTCCACTGCGTATTGTTAATTTAGGCGTTCGTACTGGGTGTGAATTTTAAAATTTGTGCTCAGTGCGATCGTCAGTGGTCTCCAACCGTATAGGAAGATCCTAGCGGGAGGGGTGCCACAGTTTGCATGTTATATCTAGGATGCTCCATGAAATTAATTATGTGTGCAACGGAATTAAATTCCCTGTATATACATATGCCTATTCAATATGTTCATATGATAATTAAGTTATGAAACTTTCAAATATTAAAGTATGATATATTTTGAAAATTGACTATATTAAGCATGCTTCGAGATTTTGAAATGTCTTGAGGCAGGAATCATTCCGAACCTCCGACCCGCTACAAGGTTAAGTAGCACTTCAACCTGCTATGGGATTACCCTAACTAGGTTTAAAGTTAGGCTTGATCATGCTAGCTGTTAGTAATTTCTAAAGTTTTTGGGCTTGCGATATCTTTGTTTATATATAAATTTATTTGTGCTATTTACTTAATCGTGTACTCATGCGTATCAACATATCCTTTGTTTGTTGTGCTTATTTAATTTTGGTAAGGGAGGCTTAACCCTTTTTAACTGAAGTCTTGCTCATCCCACTTCAATTATTATTTTGCATAACTTCGCCTTGAGAGGGGACGAAGGCACCTATGTCTGGGGGTGGTGATAAGGAAGACCTAGATAGCTTTTACATTTTGTTTACTTTCATGTTCCCTTGGCCTTATTGACTATTTGTAGTGGTTAATGAATTCAAGTAATGTTTCCTAGATTAAATTGTTGATCTGGGCCTGCAACCCAGGTGTAAGATTGAGATTAAGGCTTGGAACCCATTTGGGATTTATATTTGAATGAATGTTCACTTTGGTTTGGTTCAATATTTTTTGATCCTCAACTTGTTGTCCCCGAGCCATTGGTGAGGGGGCAATGTTAGCTGGAACGTCGCAATGCTGCGAGAGCGGGACGTGATAATTTTAGTGGTATTAGAGCATTATAGATGCTATTTCCCTTACTCTACACTGGTTTGATGACATTACCGTAATGTGCTATTCTCGGCGTTGATGTAGAATATGAATGGTGGGCATAGGACACAAGCTGACACTCTTCAGGATTGGCCCTTTCTATCGATGGATGACCTGAACAGGGTGTGTGCTGAAAACCACGCCCTAAACCGTGAGAAGACATTACAAAAGAAGCTCAGAGAACTCATAGGAGTAGCAATTTAAGTTGAGGCAGACATTTGATAAAGAGATGAGTAGAACAAACTCAAACTCCCTCGTAATGAGCTTAATACACCTAGGGTGAACCCCAGGAGATTGCCCATTAAACCAGCTGAATTGAGGCCCACATCGAATAACTAGGCATATATTCCACAAGAAAACTATAGTGCTGTCACCGTAAACACACTGGGAAATGCCGGTGGAGGAACAGAGTGCACTTCAAGTCTGGCCAGCCGGGTCATCAAATAGCCAATTGTCCGCAACCTAACCTAATGGCTCTAGTGAGTGCTGCTACCAAGCCTGCCAGGGAACAACAACAACAATCGGCCAAAAGGGTATGCCTAGGTATTTGCAATGACTGAGACTGAGGCTTAGAATGTGGAGGACGTGGTGATAGGTATGGTTGAAATCAACCATCTACTTGCTTTCACACTATTTGACTGAGGTGCCACACACTCATTTGCTTCCAAGAGATTCACTAGGAGACTAGACCTAGAGCCTAAGACTATGGAGGAACCACATAGGGTAGCCACCCCAACGAATAGAACTTTGGTCTTGAACCTAGTGTATGCAAACCGTCCTTTAGAATTGGGAGATATTGAATTTGGAGCTAACTTGGTACAACTTAACACAACGAACTCATTTTGGGTTTGGATTAGCTGGTGTGGCATTATTCCCACATCGATTGTTGGGGCAAATGCATCAACTTTCAAGCACCAGACGGTTAAAATTACTCTTTATACAGTTTTTTGAAGCATTCCTATAATGGTGCAAACCCTCTACTATCCGCAACCTAGGCCAGAAGGGCTATTTAAAAAGAGTGTGATGCCTATCTAGCATTTGTCATCGATTCTAGGAAGAAGGTTGTGAAAATTGAGAAAGTCCATTTTTTTTGCGCATACCCCAATTTGTTTCCAGATGACTTAGCTTGACCACCTCCTGATCATGAGATAGAATTTGAGATCAATCTGGTATCGAAATCAGTGATAATACAGAATGACTCCAAGATCTGATTAGCAAGGAACAAATTAGAACCAATGTGTCACCTTAAGGTGCACCAGTACTATTCATGAAGAAGGATGGTAGAAAGCGGTTGTGCATTAACTATCGAGAGCTAAATAAGATTACAATCCAGAATAAGTACCCTTTGCCCAGGATCAAGTTCGAGGACATCACTAAGAGGGCCTTTCCCAATAAGGGCAATACAAGTTTCTTGTGATGCTACTCGGATTGAAAAACACCCTTGCAATAGTTATGGACCTGATGAACTGAGTGTTAAATCTATTCCTTGATAAGTTTATCGTAGTTTTCATCAAAGACATTTTGGTGCACTCAAGTAGCGAGGAGGAACACGGGGGACACTTTCGGATGATCCTACAAACCTTAAGGAAGAAGAAGCTTTATGCCAAATTATCTAAGTGCAAATTTTGGCTAAAGAGTGTAGCCTTCTTAGGCCACATTGTCTCAAAAGAAGGTGTTATGGTAGATCCCACAAAGGTCAAGTTAATAAGGGATTGACCATGACCCACCAATGTGTCGAAAGTGAGAAGCTTGCTCTGGCTGGCTAGCTACTACATGAAGTTTGTGGAAGGCTTATCTAAGATAGCTCTACCCATGACAAAACTGACACAAAAATCAGGTGAAATTTGAGTGGGACCCAGCTTGCAAAAAGAGTTTCAGTGAGCGAAAAGAGTTATTTGCATCTACGCTAGTGCTTGCGCTACCTTGGGAGGGTCCACTTTCTATAGTAAAGCATCAAAGAATTGACTAGTGTACATCTTGCTACAAAAACAAATGGGTGATTGCATACACGTTAAGGTAATTGAGGCCGTACAAACAAAATTACCCCACACATGACTTGGAGCTGACAGCTGTTGTGTGACGGCCCAGTAATCCTTATTATTTAAATAATTGATATAAAACCTTATGCTTCTTGAAAATGTCCTTATTACTTGTTGTTTTCAAATTTTAATCTAATTTTGAAAGTAATTTTCAATTTGAACGGTAAAGTACTAATTTTCGAATTTTGATTACCATTCTTGGAAAATTCATCTATTAAATACTTATGAGTTTTCAAACATAATATAAATAAATATTCTAGACTTTTAAGCATGGAGAAGATGTAAATTTGAACAAATTACATGATTTTCCAAATTTTAGAGGAATTGGACATTCTAACACAATTTTTGAAATTCTATGTCCTAAATTGTAATTTTCAAAAATATAACTAAAACATTTTTAAATTACATATAATTTCAGACTTATAAAGATTAAATTTCATAATTTTGGAAATTTTCTAAATTAATTATGAATTTTTGGATTTTATGCCCTAAAACCCTAATTTTCGGTTTTTACAAAAATAAATAATTACAAATTCGAATTTTTAATTAAATAAAGATGTAATTTCAGATTTTATAAGATTAGATAAGATTATGATAAGGCTTGGACAAGATTAGATAAGATTATGATAAGATTTCGATAGGATTGGATAAGATTATGATAAGATTAGGATAAGATATAATAAGATAATAATAATTAGAAAATGAATTAAAGTATATAATAATTCTATTTCTTGCCCTAAACTCTATAAAAAGGGGGGCATTATCTTCATTTTCCACACACAACACAAATCCCGCCTTAAACACGCCCACCCCACTCACCTTACTCTCAACACCCAAAACACTCCATATTTATAAAATATCTTCCACCCACATATGTATATATATAAACACTTCTTACATACATATATACCTATTATCCTTCCATATAGCCCTTTATATGCCCTCTTTTTCCCTAAAAACATTTGAAGGTAGAATTATTACCTTTCTCATAAGTAGTTTAGGCAACATGATCTTAGATTATTTTCATAAACAAGGCTTTAACTTGGGTTACCAAAATAATGGTAAAATACCAAGTGATTGCCTATGTTCACATTTTACGATTATATGCCTCAAATTATTTGCTATACATGTTAATATCATGATAATTGTCTTCATGCTATTATGATTTCATAAAGATATATGCATGAACATGAGATGTTTATTTATGCTCTTTATGATCTATGTGTTATGAGAAAGTTATTTCTCAATTATGTGTTGGGCCCGAAATATTGTGGAATGGATGTGGCTGAGTTCTGCCAAGACATTCTTTTAGAGATGCCGGTATTAAGTGTTCCAGCCCTCCATCTCCTAGTCCCTCCTCATATGGATGGAGTGTTCCATGTGAGAGTGGGTCGTAGGCTTCTACATATACCCGGGTTATGACCACTGGTATGACTCGGTTGGGATTGGTGGAATCGTGGAGTGACTCGGTTGGATTATTGATTGTTTGATCGTGGTGGGAGTTATAAGGCATTACATCACTACATGTGATGAACATGGAGTATTATGTGATTTTAAGTGTTTATGTGCAACTTTCACACACCTGCACCTTATGTGATTGAGCAATAGTTCTACTCAACCGTTGCGTTGATTCTTCTTTATATGACTATTTTAGAAAGAAATGAGATAGCGGATCAGAGTGGCGCAGTAGAAGCATTTGGAAGCCTTTTACGCAAGAAATTTACTTTTTTATTCTTTTGAAACTCTTATATTTTGTGCAAATTTTATGTGAAAATCATTATTTATTTTTAATAAAAAAGAAGGGTATTTTTTTCCGCGTCATGACATGTTGTGTTTGCCCTAAAAAATTTGGAGGCACTATCTTTGTAGGGAGAAGTGTGAGATCTTTACAGATCATAAAATCCTCAAGTATTTAACCACTTAGAAAAAGTTGACTATGAGGCAACGAAGGTCATTGGAACTTATGCTTATGATTTAAGTATGTACTACCACCCCAGAAATACCAATCGAGTGGCCGATGCACCGAGTAGGAGAGGAAGCAGAATACTATTCGCCATGCTCATATAATAGATGGAAGTTTTGGAGTTAGAAATTATTGAGTCAACGGAGGAGGTTTTGGCCATATTGCAAGTTTGGCTGTCTATCACAACAAGAGTCAAGCAAATGTGAAGGCGAGATCTGAGGATTTAGTCGATTATCAGATTGGAAAAAATCAACTCTTCTACATGAGAGGGAGATTATGCATTCCTGCAGATGAGGAACTAAGGAGAAATCCTCTTCAAAGCCCATGAATCGAGATTCTCCATACACCTGGGGAGAATAAAGATGTATAAAGATCTCAAGCAATGATTTTGGTGGGCTGATGAAGTCAGATGTAGTTAACTATGAGGCAAAATGCTTGGTATGTTAGAAAGTCAAAGCTAAGCACCGAAGATTAGGAGGCCTCTTTCAACCATTAGATTATCAGAATGGAAGTGGGAGCACATCATCGATACACACGTTGTACACCCTAGACAAATTATTTTCGCTAAATAGGTGTACCAATGAGTATCATCTTTGATAGAGACCTACAATCCAAAAACTGAGTACTGGAGGACATGCTCAGAGCCTGCGTATTGGAGTTCAAGGGTATTTAGGGGGAATACTTAAAATTGACCCAATTTTTCTTTAATAAGAAGTACTATAGTAGCATAGGCATGCTGTGCTATGAGGCTTTGTACAGGAGGAAGTGTAGATCACTAGTGTAATGGGGACAAAGTGGTGGAAAAGAGAGTCACTGAATCGGAGCTAGTTAAACTAAATATATTGAGAATGCCATGGTAGTACATTAGAAGCTCAAGCCAACTCAAGATCGATAGAAGAGTTGGGTCGATAAGAAGAGGAGGCCCCTAGAATTCCAGACAGGGGATAGGGTGTACCTAAAAATATCCCGAACTTATGGAATTGTATGGTGCGATAGAGGCAGCAAGTTAAGACTGCGGTTCATAGGACCATATGAAGTACTCTAGCCTGCTACCAAAGCTAGCTAGAATACACAACGTGTTTCACGTGTCACAATTATGGAGATACATACCCGACCCAAGTCACATATTGGACTTGAAGAATCTAAAGTACAAGTAATTCTCACTGCGGATCACTGACAACAAGGAGCAAGCCTTACGGAGAAGAACTATACCCTATGTAAAAGTGTAGTGGTCGAACCACACTGATTGTAAAGCTATGTGGGAACTAGAAAGGGTAATGCATTGCTGATATCTTGCTCCCTTCAAGGATCCAGAACACTAAGAGTTTCAGGGACAAAACTTCCAATGCATTGGGTGGGGGGGGGGGGGGGGAATGTGAAACCCTATGATTTTTCCCTCGATCTTTTTTTGGGTTTTTTGATTATTTCATTACGTGGCCATTATAATAATTTATTTATTGTTGGGTTACCAAACTTGAATTAATAAAAACCTTGCAGTATCATTGCCTATGGTGGAATTAATACTGTGTCCATTACTTCAATGGGTTAAGATAATCTTACATCACGAATCTCCCTTTATTTATTTATTTACTTTATTTATTTTCTTAATTCAATTTTTAGTTATAAGTCTTAGTTTGTGTGTAATGGACATGAGGCCACCATATAATTTCAAATGATTAGGTTTGAGAATTAATATTTAGTTCCTTCCATTTTTTTTAACTAAGGCATATTAATCAATAAGACCCACTTTGGAAGGGGGCTTATTAGGCCCTTTAAGAGACATATATATAGCTAGTTCTAGGGCATGAAGCCCAAGAACACAGTCAAAGCAGCCCATAGGAGAGAGAAAGGACTGAGGGCGTGCATGAAAGAGAGAGAGAGAGAGAGCGAGAGAGAGAGAGAGATCCGAGACTGAGAGAGGGAGGTTTGTGGAAGAATACCTCGAACAAAAGAGAATTTTTCGTACCAAGGTAATAATCCTTTTTCTCCCCATTTCTTGCGCTAGAATCTTATATTTAATATTGATTTTTGGAGGAGTTGTTGCATTTATGTTGTGGATCATTGACAAAGGTGAAAAGAAGTCAAAATCCATGATTTTCGGGGCCGAGAAACGAGTGAAAAATAGTGCCTGTGCACTTCTGTCCATATGCCAAGGGCCAAGCACTACATGTTATTTGGCTTTGGGAGTAGCACGTTACGCGTGTGGTTGTGCACCAACCATGCGTGAGTATGAGTATGGGGAATATGACATAAACGATGGGCACCTATGCCATGGATGTGCCATGAGCATTGTGCCTGCTCATCGTGCACATGACAAGGACACACTATGTGTGCCGAGTGTGTGTGAGCCGTGTAGTGTGGCAAGGCAAAACCCGTTAGGTTAGCTGTTTTTGCTTTGTTCTTATGTGCTTAATATCCCAACACAACTATGAATTCTTGTAATAATAGGTTGGGTGAATACGTGTAGCACATAAAATGAGTATTCGAAGAGAGTACCTATTGCACTAAGCTATTTTGCCTAAAATAGCTAGATTAAGTGGATGAAACTACTTGTGATAGCATCTTAAATATTGATGTAGGAATTGTATGTGATACTTGTTATCGATATTAACTGTGCTATTTATCGGTTGGTATAGTCTGCATGTAATAACTATGATGCTAGAGGAAATTAAGCATATGTGCATATTAAATGTTTCGTATATAAATATGCTTGCTCAATATTCTCGTGTGAGAATTAAGTTATGACAGTTTTGGTTATGAAAGTATGACAAGCTTTGAAAATCTAATGTGTTAAGCATGCTCCGAGGACCGAGCTTTTGAAATGTCTTACGGTAGGAACTGTTTCGAACCTCGAACCTGAGACGAGGTTAACCAGCACTTCGACCCGCTATGAGGTTACATAGTATATTTACCCTCCTAATTGGTGTTAAAGTTAGGAATGATCAAGTTAGCCATTAGAAATTTCCAAAGTCTTCAAGCATATGATATCTTGTTTATATATAAATTTATTTGTGCTATTTGCTTAATCTTGTAGTTTTTCATTTTGACGCACCTCTTATTTGTTGTGTTTGTTTAATTCTGGTAAGGGAGGCTTAGCCCTTACTGAACTTAGTGTTGCTCACACCACTTTCAACTATTATTTTGTAGAACTTAGCCCTGAGAGGGATGAAGACACCTACTTCTGAAGGTGGTGATACGGAAGACCTAGATAGCTTCTACATTTCGTTTATTTTCATTTTCTGCTACCAAGATAGACTATTTGTGATGGTTTATGTGTGACTGCCCAAAATTTTATTTATAAACTGGGAATGGGATTAATATAAGAAAGCCAATTACGAATCCTATTTGAAGAAATACTAGGATCTATTTAGATACCATTTTAGATGGGATTTATTCATTATTAGAAGCTACGGAGTCTAGATTATAAATATAAGAACTTCAAGGACTAATTGCAATTTGTGGAAAAGAAACAAAAAATTTGTGATGAGGATGAGTAGGGTGATGATACGTATTGCACCTTTCTTACCACTAATACTAGATCTTGCCACTTAATTATACATATTACTTTATTATATAATTATCTTTCATGACACACACACACACACACACATATATACACCAACTTGAACTATCATTTTCTTCCCCCCTTCTTCTTTCTTTTGTTTCATTTTTTTTCTTTTCTTTCTACAATAGGTCTTTGCTCCGCTATCCATGTTTAAACTATTAATTATATGAAAACATGTTTATGCATATATACACACACATATACTGTGATTTTTATGAATATGCATATATATATATGTTATGTATATGTATACCTTATTCACATGTCACTTGAATTCATTAATTATCTATACATATATATGTTAACTCTTAGGGATTTTTACAAAAATCATCTTTTAAGTATGGGGTGTTTGAGTTTTTGTCCTTTATGCTTAAATTTTTCAATTTTCATCCTTTGTCGTTGGAATGTTTCAATTTTCGTCTAATTTTGGACTACAATTGTTGCCGGAGCTTGACTTGTCAACAAAAACGATCGGAATAAGGTTGGTCGGACTTGTCAAATTAAATTGAAAATTTCTAATTTTCCCTCCATTTTTCTAACATGAAAGCCATGCGTTTTAATAAAAAATTTTATAAAAAAATAAAAAATATGATGTGGCAAGGCACATCACACATACACACACACACACACACACATATATATATATATATTCACACAAATAGGGAGAATGAGAGAGAGAGAGATAGAGAGAAGAGATTTAGAGAGGGGAGTGGGGTTGAGGACACACTAAAGAAAATTTGGGAGAGAAGGGTGTTGGGGGAAGGGATGGGCTAGTGGAGAAGGGAATGAGGCTGGAGAAAATTGGGGGTGGGAGGCGGGGAAGAAAGGGGGTGGCGTTGGTGGGGCCGGGGGGTTTAGTAAAGAAAGTGATGAATAGTGATTTTTTTTCTTTTTTAATTAATTAGTTTATTTTTGATTAGAAATATTATTTAATTTATTAACATATATATATATAAATATAATTTAGATTTTTTTAGAAGAAGGTAGGGATTTTTAAATTTTTTATATTATTTAATATGTAATTTCATATTTATGAAAAAAATATATATAATTTCACTAGACTTTGTATTTATTTAAATTAATTGAATTTATATAATATTTTTATATAAAAAATAATATATATTTAAAATTTAAATTTATAACATTTATATAAATTAAATATTTTCAAATATATATAGTAAATATATAAATAAAAAATGTGATGTGGTTTTTTGTTTAATTCTTTTTTTTTTTTTCAAAGAAATGCCAATTCATCTCCATGTAGGATTCAAATTCACATGCCATAGCCAACATCAGCATATATGGCGCGAAAATTAGAAAAGCCCCAATTTTTCATGGCACGTCAAATCCAGCTATCAAAGTAGTCCAAAATCGGACTAAAATTGAAAATTTGAAAAGATAAAAGACTAAAATTGAAAAACTCAAATATAAAGGACAAAAACTCAAAACACCCCAAACTTAGGGGATGATTTTTGTAAAAATCCCCAATTCTTATGCATTGTGATGCGTGTGTATATATATGTATGTGTTTTTGGTTCACATAAGCATATATGAATATATGTTTTTGGCATATATATATATGCCTATATATATGTGTTTCTAGATTGTTTATATGTGTGTGTGTGTGTATATTATTTTGGGTAACCTAATCATGGGATTAGTTATACTAAACTATTTTCACTTGAATAATAATTTAGTCATAAATTGTGATAAAACTAAAGGATTATTTTAATATTGAATATATATATATAAGTAAGGAAAGGAGAATCATTCATATGCACTTATGTAGTATGGCAATTATGATTAGTGGTTACACACACACAACATATATATAAATATATTTATTTTCATATTGTGTCTCTCTCTCTCTCTCTATATATATATATACACACACACTCTTTTTGTGAATAATATTATTATCAAAATATTGATAGATATGCTAGTATATAATATGGTTTCTTTACATTTAGAATTAGAGAGGAAATCATTGGTGCTTTGAGTCAATAGAAGCAAAAATCGAATCCAAATTCCTAATTATTTCAAATCTAGCCCTATGAGTTTAGTGTATTTTAGTAAGTATAATTATAGGCCATATGCTAATTTTAGTTTATTACTTATTATAGGCGAAGAGCAAATTGATACTTTTGACCTGTCTTGAATTACTAGTGAAGTATAACTGAGTCTGGTGAGTGCTTTTCAGCTTCCTTTCTAGGACACTAAACTATATGTGGTAAGTAGCGTCGTATAGCCTATCCTATCTAATTTGTGTTATTCATTTCATTTATTTTTACCAATTAGTTATATTTGCACTTTAGACTATTATTTTTGGAATTATATTTTACTCCATATATTTCTAATGAAACCTTCTTTGAATTATAAGTCAAACTATATCTGAAAAATATTGTTGTTTTGAAATGTGAGTTGTATCTGTTCCGATATGATATATCGACACTTTGGGGGACACCTTTGGGAGAGTCGGGTCCAGGGCCAGCAAAAGGGACTATTGGGCAGAATGGACCGATGATAGGGTCCTCTTTGTATGATATCACTCTGCAGGATCCAGTTTTACGTATTGGTGGAGATTATATGTAGTGGAATTTAATCGGTGCATAGCACGAGCACGTGGTACACCATCTGTATGTCTGATGTTGAAGTGGCTTCTTGACAATAAAGGCATAAGGGTTTCTGTTATGGTTTATTTGTTTCGGATAGTTATAAGGTTGGAGATATGCCTACTAAGCTCACCATTTCATGATTTGAATCTTTTTTTACAGCATGATATGTATATTTTCCTAGAATTGTTTTTGTTGCACGTAAGAAAAAATCATGTTTATTTGATTTAAGTATTTTGTTTAATCATTTTGCCTAACTTGTATATATGTATATGAGGCTTCATTAAGTCGTTTGGACTTACCATCCCTATTCTTTGTGTTCTTTGTCTTAGATAAAGGTCACTTGCTTGAGTGAAGATTGGTACGGGCAATAGAAAAAACTAGTGTATAAATTTTGCTATGTAATCTTTTAGGAATTGTTTACTTCCTAGGTTAATGGTGGTTTGTTTAATTTAACCCATGTTTGCAAGCGTTTACTTTTTTGGTGTCACAAACCCCCTAAACCTAGGGCCCCCTATGTCACACCCCGAACCAGGGACGCGGCACGGCGATGCCCCTTAGCCTGAAAGGATATAGAGACACCAAGCTACGGAAATCAAAACATACTAAAACCATAAAATATTCATTGAAAAACCTTAGTCGAACATTGCAGTGGAAAAGATAATATTTCTAGCGAAAAAAATAAACTATAATAGTCTCCATAAAATAAAGTCTTAAAATAAAATGACGTAACTAATAATAATGCTATGTTCTCTAGACAACAATGTTTTCAATATCATCACCAACCCCAAAATTGTCCCTCGTCACCCTCGTCGGTACTATCCTCTGCAAAATAGTTATTAGTGGTGTGAGCGCACTCGCCAGTAAGGGATCTCTTGACCTTCTATCGAATTTGAGCAAGTTACACACACACACACACACATATATATATATATAGCATTAAAATCATACTTTACACACATAGACAATATTCAAAAATCAACATTTTCGACTTTCAGGTAACAAAACGGATAACAAAACAGAATCAGACAAATTCATTTATATATCCATGCTCGTGAACATTCGAAATCTCTATTGGCCAACTTGATCAAACCCTAATTATAACCCCGTTAGGTGGGTTGGGACACTACTATTATTACCCGTAGGCTGTAGGAGGGCCTTAACCACATCCCCGTTAAGTGGGTTCGAAAACTACTATTATTACTCGTAGGAGGGCCTTAACTACAATCCCGTTAAGTGGCTTCAGAAATTGCTACTGTACCCCATAGCTTGGTCGGAAATTTCAGAACTCGTTCATACCAATAGTATCCCAAGTGTTCAGAGCATGTTCGTATATACGCATATAGCACAACACAAAACAATTTTAGCTTTTCATATAAAAAAATTCATAAAATAGCATGCTCAAATCCACTTTTTATATATGAAAATAACTTTTCGACAAAAACATAAATTTATGGAAAACTTATTTTTATAAAATAAATAGAGAGAAGAAATGTGACGACCCGGTAAACCACATTATTCTAAATTTGGAATTATGAAATATTTTACTATTTTATGAGGAAACAAAAAATCCTTTTATGTTGAACAAATGTGCATTGCATTACATGCATTTATTAAAAATGTGACTTGTTCTTAGTGAGATTGAAACCTACGAATTTCTCCTCAATTTTTCGAAAACTACCTACAAACGAAAACTGTCGGTTTTAATTTTCTTATTGGTACAATAGTTTCTATATCATGAAATTTAAGTTTCCTTTTCCTCCATAATTTCGAAATTAATACTAAAAAAAAAAAATTATTTTAAAAACTATACATTTATTAGAATTAATTATTTACTTCACAATTTTAACATTTTTGAAATAATGTTATCAAAATATATATATATATATATCTATCTAAAATCCGAAAATACCCTAAAAATAATACATATAATTAGTTCAATATGTTGTCTATTAGTTTAATTACCTAATTATGTCATTTTCATGTAACATGTGGTAAAAAGGAAGACTACATGTAAGTTTTACCTCTTAGTATTTTATTTAACAAAATGTGTATTAATCTCTACCATTCATATATAATTATATATTAGCTATCTCTCGTACTATTATATATATATATATATATATTTAGGAAGAAAAAAATAATTTCCTAAAATCATTAAGTTTTTTTTAAAATTGTTTTCTTATTTATAAGAATTTATAAATTTATTTTTTTCTACACATAATATTTTTTTCAAACATTTTATTTTATTCCTTCATAATTAATAATTACTTATCTTAGACTATTATGACTTGGAAAAATATATTTTTCAAGATTAGAATTTAATTTCCTTAATTTTCGAATTTTGCTCAAATTAAAGCATAAATTGCCAATAAAATTATAAATTTCCAAATAAAAATATAAATTTCGAATTTTTGATTACCATAATATATTTCCTAAAATTATAAGTGTAAATTTCGAATTTTAATAAATTATAACCTGATTTTTCGGATTTTAGTTCAAGGAAAATTGCAAATGCTAGATATTAACATATTTTATGATATTTTACAAGAAAAATCTTCTCTAATATACCATAAATAAATATTGATACATGGCTCACATTTACTTAGCCTATGAATCATGTCATAGCTTGTACACCCAAGCCTAATTAGTCTTCCACATGGAAGAATTCATTTAAAGTATCAATAGGTGGAAAGATAATAATTATGAAGAAAATGACATAATAATTATGAAGAAAATGACCTAATAATAAAATACTTGCTTTCTTCATCCTATAAACAAGATCAAAAGCTTCAATTGTTTTTCTCATTACAATCGGTCATTACACACACACCCTTACACTTTCTTTATTTTCTTCCAAAATTCACTAATTTCCTATTTTTTCCAAAACTATACTACACTATACCCTCAAAACAAAAGAAAAGAACAAAGGTAGAAACCTTACTTAATCATATAAGTAGAGGTTTTTTCTTGAAGAAAGTTACATGAAGTAATGAAATTAGGATTATTACTTTGTGCATTCTTAGTTAGAATTATGTGCTAAAATATGGTCTTGCAAATATTATTTGATTTTATGAAATATTATATGATTATTATGTGCATAGATGTTCATGAAAATTTACTTTATTACAAGTTTAGGGTAATATAGTATATTTGACATTATGTTCATATTATTTGAAAACTTTAATATGTTTCTAAGAAAAGTATGAGGTTTGAAAAGATATAATATTTTCATAAAAATATATTACATAAAGTTACCAAACTATATATATATATATATGTCTTATACGTATATAGTTGTTTAGATATATATATATATATAATACGTACATATATATAATTATGTTGATTTATATAGCTGTATAGTTGTTTAGATATATATCTATCTGTATATATATTACGTACAGATATATAATCATGGTGAGTTAGTGATATTATATATATATATATATATCTCTAAATATGTTATGCACGTGTATGTATATAAGTATCGTTGTGAGTAATTATATGTTTCTTTTAGATTTATGGTTTAATTATGTGTTTAATCTAAATTTCTATTATGTTTAGTCTAAGTTTCTATTTTAATGATAGGTTTAGTCTAAACATATATATATATACATCTTTATGCATGTGAGACCGTATATATATATATTTACATATTATTATGTTTTGACTAGATTTTAGTTTAAAATGTTCTTTTCTATTAATTTCATTTTATATTATTGATATTCTTTTAAGATGTTGGAATAAAATGTTGAAATATGGAAGCAAGACTTCCAAGATTACGTTATGTGCATAAATTGTGAATGTGAAATGGGCCGAAATATATCGGAGTGGTTTGGGTGAGTTCCGCCGGGACATACCAATGGGGTAGCCGGCTGTAAGAGTTCTCACTCACTCCATCTCCTAATCCCCCCTTATGTAGACGGAGTGATCTATGACGACCCCGAAATCCCTTTATTATTATTATTAGTCTTATGGCTATTATTAGATTAATACTATCATTATTGGCTACATACATGCATACATTTTTAATTGCAACGTATAAGGTACATTACATAAGGGTACATCAACAAAAGAGAGTCTCGACTTGCTAGTTTACTATTGATACATAGCAAAAGCAAAAACCCAAAACAGGTACGCAGCGGAAAATCCTACATCCTTCTTCCTAATAAAATGCTTCAAAAGGTTCCTCCTCCTCACCATCATAAAAGCTATCTTCGGAAGCATCTAAAATATAATATAACATGGAATCAACATACGTTGAGTAGAAACACTTCTTTATACACATAAGGTGCTCGGGTGTCAAGTGCACATTAGTTACACATAGCACATATATAATTTCACACTTTCTACCTTTCGTCACCTGACAGTGACCCTTATAACTACCCGGGCCGAAATAACAACCAGCACATTTCTCCCGCCAGCCTTATCCTCCAATGGTCGTATCCCGGGCATACGCCTTAGTATTGTTCTACGACCCT
This sequence comes from Petrea volubilis, assembly GCA_026212405.1. NCBI lineage: Eukaryota > Viridiplantae > Streptophyta > Magnoliopsida > Lamiales > Verbenaceae > Petrea > Petrea volubilis. The sequence continues at coordinate 2,767,030 of CM047879.1, forward strand.
CTCTCTTGAGTAGATCCCTCCATCTACCCAAGGGAGGGATTAGGAGATGGAAGGGTGGTGAACTCTCCCGGCTACTCAATAGTATGTCCCGGTGGAACACCCCCCAGACCATTCCAGCACATATAAGCCCATCCACACAATTGCAATTTGTTCACATATGCACATAATCATAGTTTAGCAAAGTAAGCTCCACACTTATAAATGAAAGCTTTATATTTGCTTATTAAGCATATGTAAATAGATAGTAGCAAAATATGTAAATAGATAAAATATAAATATAAATATATAAACATAACTAGTATAAATATATAAATATAAAGACTAAAATATAACTAGTATAAATATACTTAAATATATATATAGATTAAAAGATAACTAATATAAATATATAAAATATATAAAATGTGATATAGATAAGTTACATATATAAAGATGATAGAAAAATATATAAACTATATAAAGTGTGATATAGATATAAGATGATTGAAATTATCTACATATGTATATAAACCAATAAAATGAATATAATTATATATATACTTATACGTACCATATATATATATATATAGATTAAAGTAGTCTTACTAAGTATTACTAAGTATATAATTAGTCTATAATAAGTAGACATATATATATACGTACATAACTATATATATATATACCTAATCTCTAATAAATTAGTTAAATGAATAGATAACAATACTTTAAATATTTACATATATATACGTACATATATATATATATATATATATATATACATGTATATTTCTATAATCATCAAAGTAGGCATAAAACTATACAATAAAGTATAATAAATAGATATGTGGAGCTTTCTTCACAAATACTTTCAAGACAACATAGGATATTCTCCTACTAGCTCAATTAAAGAATCATGGTCTCATACTACTTCATATAAAGCATAGAACTCACATAATAATTCAAATAAAACATAAGAATGCCACATTATTGTAAGAAGGCACAATAATCACATAATTTTCCAAGAAAGCATAGTAAGCACATAGAACTCCAAATAAGCATACTAATCACATAAGATCTTCAAGATCATGCTCATAATACTATCCATCCTTCAACTTCCTCCCAACAAGAGTTAAACATGATAAAATGAACTATAAAGTAACATGAAGCTAGCAACATAACTAAAACCCTCAACTTGGTGGTATGTTTGGCAAAAGCTCTCACTCTAGGCCATTCAAGCTTGTTCTTTTACATTGCTTGGGCACAAGAGTATGGAAACTTGCCTAATCTCCTCAAGAAGAAGAAGAAAAACCCTCTACTTAAGGTATAAAGAAGAGTTCCTACCTTTGTTCTTCAAAGTGTGTAGTAATTTGGAGGAAGTGAAGTGTTTGGAGGAAAAAAATGAAAGAGAGTGTAAGAGCAAGAGAGAGTGAACGGTTTTGGGCTGGAAAAATGGCTGAAAAATGAGGATTTTGGTATATATGGTCTTGTGTAATTATCTTCCATGTATTAGACACAAATATCCAATTATTAAATTCAACTAAATACCTATTCCATACATTATACATGGCTATATATGCTTACACCTATTCTTACTAAATACCATGTATATATATGTGGGTATGTGTGTGTGTGTATATGTAGCCATGTACATCACCACTAATATATAGTTATTTATGTATATGAGGTTCAAGAGTATGTATTAGTAAAGATATTTTGATAAAATATAAAATAAAATCAACTAAAATCAAACAAAAACATATATATTCTGAAACTCTTATTTATTAAGTATTTTATTGCTTATTTCTCAGGAAAAAACGAAATTTGGGGTTGGAGAGGTGAAAAGACCAAAATACCCCTTGTTTTGCCAATTTTTCGAAAATTGCCCAAAAATAGAAATAAAATTGTAAAATTCGAAAATTAATTTTTATAAGTCAAATAAAACCTAGAATATTTATTTGTATTATTATTTTAATTTTTGGATAATAATTAAGCATTTTAAAAATTAGATTTCAAATTAATAACTTAAATACAATGTTTTCCGAAAATTACTAAAATGCTTGGAAAAATAGGTAAAAGTTGAAAATAATCTATTAAAAATTTCTGGAAGTTTAGAAGGATCAAATGCATAAAATTTTAAAAAAATATTTGGAATTTATAATATTTTATAAATATTTAGGTAGTAAAATGCTCACTAGTTCACAAATAAAATCATATTTGAAAAAAAATAATCTCTAGAAATCAATAACTCACAAAATAATCCTATAAATTTTGTATAATATAAAATATGTAAATAAAGGATTTACCGGGTCGTTACATGATCTATATAAGAGAGTGGGTCGTAGGAAAAAGTTGGCGTAACACCCGGGGTACGACCATTGGAGGATAAGGCAGGCGGGAGTAATGTGCTGGTTGTTATTTCGGCCGAGGGAGTCATAAGGGTCACTGTTAGGTGACGAGAAAGGTTTGAAATTGAAACTATATGTGCAAAGTGAAAAATGTGTTTATGTGCAAATCACACACGATCACCTTATGCGATTATGTAATGTTTCTACTCAACTATATACGTTGATTGTGTTCATATGATATTTTTTTAGATGAGCTCGAGACTAGCTTAAATGAGATCGAGGAAGAAGAACATTTTGAAGCCTTTTATTAGATAGAGAGCTGTTTTTTTTTCCGCTGCATGTTTGTTGTGCACTCGAACTTATATACCTTGTAACTAAATAATTGCTCGGTATTGTATTCGGAATAAATCATAACTCTATCAAGTCTTTTGATATTATGTTTTCTTTAAGTTTTTTTTCATTGCATGTTGTAATTATATGAAAACAATGGGTTACCGGGGCGTTATAAGTGGTATCAGAGCATGGTCGCGGAGACCTAAGCTCTCGTATATATATGATTGACTTAATATTTGTGTAGATGGCAAATTCTGGAGGATCGTTTAAACGGACAGCCCGCATGAGGACTGGGCAACCGGTGACTTGTAGAGTGCCGACTATCGATATAGACGAGCTGTTAACCGAAAATTTTGAGCTTCAGGAGGATAACGAAAAGCTTTGGGAGGAATTGTACGAGGCACAAAGGAATTTGGAGAAAGCTCAAAGGCATATCTTTGAGTTACATCAGAAACATCAGCAGATCCTTGAGCTTGTTCACATGAAAAGCAAGGATCTTATGGGTCTAGCGGCGGAGAACTTTGAATCTAGCTCGGTTGGGGAAATCGGCACTCGAGGCTATCCGATATGTCTCGGATAAGTCATAGAGGATGACGTCGATGTTTTAGAAGTAGTATAAGACTGTGTGATTATGTGAATAAATAATGTGTTTTAGTATGTGTGGCAAGTTTTTTTTTGGATGTATATATTGCATGTTTGCTTTATATATAAATAAAATGCGGAGTATTACGACTAATCTTTTGGATATACTTGGATATAGATGCCGCCGAAGCGTACTAGAAGTGATACCGAACCTCAAGATGATCGTTTTTCTGTCGTGTTCGAAAGGATAGCGACTATCCTCGAGAATCAGACGAATAATAACAACAACAACAATCACCAAAACTCCGAAGAAACCCCCACCGATGCCCTCACTAATTTTCTACGATTAGGACCACCATATTTTCGAGGCGAGCCGGACGATGTTAAGGCAACAAATTGGTTGGAAGCAATGGAAAAGATTTTTGAGGTTCTCAACTGCGACTCCCGACGAAAAGTTACTTTAGCTACATTTCGTTTAGAGGACGATGCTAGACATTGGTGGAAGAGAGTGAGCAGTAAATGGGAAGCCGTTCATACCCCTCCTACTTGGGACAACTTTATCAGGGATTTTAATTCGCAATACATTCCCCGCATTGTTCAAGAAAAACGAGAAAGGGAGTTCTTGAACTTAGCACAACGGGACTTAAGTGTGGCAAAATACGAGGCCCTATTCACCAAACTATCTCGATTTGCTCCGTACTTTATCGAGAACGAGGAGAGGAAAATATGGAAATTTGTTGGTGGACTCCATCTAGAAATCCAAGATCGGCTAGCGGCTGTTCAACTACCGACCTACACTACCGCAGTTGAAACTGCACTTAAAGTGGAAAGCACACTGGAGCAACTCAAAGTTAAGCGAGGACAGTTTGGACGAGTCCAAAGCATGGGAGGACAAAATAGAAAGGGACCGGGAGGATTTAATAGGATGAATAAAGAAAAGATACCAGGAAACCAAGGAAAGTTTGCTAGTCCCTCGTTCCAGAAGCCTATGAGCTGCACTTATTGTGGGAAGTCAAACCACACGGAGGATCATTGTTGGAATAAAGCTAGGAAGTGCCCAAGATGTGGGAGCAGCGGACATTTTTTATTAAATTGCCCACAATCTAGACCAGCGCAAACTACAAATCCTGGAAGGAACGGAAAAGGCGACGGAAGTCAAGGGGGAAAACCACGAGTTCAAGGAAAAGTGTTTGCTATGAACCAGGCCAAGATTGAATCACCATCGGTTGTAGAAGGTACGTTGCTCGTGGACCAACATTTTGCTAAAGTATTAGTTGATCCTGGTTCTACGCATTCGTATATATCTGCTAGTTTCTTCACTAATTTACAAGTACCGCCTAAGACTTTACCATACGAACTAGAAGTCATTACGCCCCTTGGAACCACTTGGAAGACGGATTTAGTTCATCAGGATTGTGAAATAGAGATAGGTGGTCGGAAAATGACAGCTGACTTAGTATTATTACCTATCCATGAATTTGATATTATTTTAGGCATGGATTGGTTAGCTTCGCACTATGCCCAAGTGGATTGTCATCATAAGATAGTCAGACTATGCTTTCCAAACCAACCTATTATTGAAATAGTAGGGAATAAACCCATACAAACAATACCCATTATCTCCTTCCTACGAGCCTACAAATTATTGCGAAAGGGCAATTACGCATTTCTAGCCCACATCATGAACAGACCCGAAGATCAAAAGAAGCTGGAAGAGGTGTCAGTGGTTAACGAATACACCGATGTATTTCCCGATGATTTAAAAGGTTTACCCCCACATAGGAAAATCGACTTTGTGATCGAATTAATACCCGAAACCGCCCCGATTTCCAAAACCCCTTACCGAATGGCGCCTGCAGAATTGAAAGAACTTAAAACGCAGCTTCAAGACTTATTAGACAAAGGATTTATTCGGCCGAGTTCATCACCATGGGGAGCTCCTGTACTGTTCGTCAAAAAGAAAGATGGGACATGGAGATTATGTATCGATTACCGCTCTCTTAACCAAGTTACCATCAAAAATAAATACCCGCTCCCGAACATCAATGAATTATTTGACCAACTACAAGGAGCTGTTGTCTATTCAAAATTAGATCTAAAATCTGGGTATCATCAAGTAAGAATCCGGGAGGAAGATATCCCTAAAACTGCTTTTAACACTAGATATGGTCACTACGAATTTGTGGTAATGCCTTTTGGCGTAACAAATGCCCCTGCAACATTCATGGACTTGATGAACCGAGTATTCCGACCGTACTTGGATCAATTTGTAGTCATATTTATAGATGATATATTAGTCTATTCGAAGTCGGAAGAAGAACATAAGGAACATTTAAACATAGTACTCCGGACGTTGAGGGAAGAAAAATTATATGCCAAATTCAGCAAATGTGAGTTTTGGCTTACACAAGTAGCATTTCTTGGACATATAGTATCGAAGGACGGACTTGCAGTTGATCCAGGAAAAGTTAAGGCAGTGGTCGAGTGGAAACCACCCACGACGGTCACGGAGGTACGAAGCTTCTTGGGATTGGCGGGATATTATCGACGATTTATCAAGGATTTCTCGAAAATCGCCCGTCCCTTAACTAGACTAACCCAATCTAAGGTGCGATTTGTGTGGGACGAGCATTGTGAAAACAGCTTTCAAGAGTTAAAGAATCGATTGGTCACCGCCCCTGTATTAACGCTACCACAAGGAAATAACGGATTCCTCGTTTATACGGATGCATCCAAGGAAGGTTTAGGAGGTGTACTCATGCAGAACAAGAAAGTGGTGGCATACGCCTCGCGGAAGTTGAAACCGTATGAAGAGAATTATCCAACTCACGATTTAGAATTGGCGGCCATTGTCTTTGCTCTAAAAAAGTGGAGACACTATCTTTATGGAACTTCGTTTGAAATATTCACAGATCACAAGAGCCTCAAGTACCTATTCTCTCAAAAGGAGTTGAATATGAGACAACGCAGATGGTTAGAAATGTTAGCTGATTTTAATTGTGATATTCAATACCATCCGGGAAAAGCAAATATCGTAGCTGATGCATTAAGCAGAAAAACCAATCTTGCTTGTATGATGACTCAAGAATGGAAAATGCTAGAAGACATCTCGAGTTGGAAACCTAAGGAAAGGAAATCTGGAATTTTCTGTTCACACTTGCATGCACAACCCGTTATAATCCAAAGGATCAAAGAAGCTCAGGAAAAAGATAAGGAACTCCAACAAATCAGGAATAGGATTAACCGCGGAGAAGAAAAGGAGTTCATATTGCCAAATGATGGAATTGTAAGACTCCGAAACTGAATATGTGTTCCAGATGACAAGGAGTTGAAAAGGGAAATATTGGAAGAAAGTCACAATACAAAGTACACAATTCATCCGGGGACGAACAAGATGTATCAGGATGTTAAACGACAATATTGGTGGCCCAAGATGAAGCAACAAATAGCTGAATTCGTATCCAAATGTTTTACTTGCCAACAAGTTAAAGCAAGTCTTCAAAAGCCGTTTGGGTTACTACAACCATTACCGATTCCTGAATGGAAATGGGAACACATTACAATGGATTTTGTTATGGGACTACCGCGAACACAAAAGGGACATGATGCAGTATGGGTAGTGGTAGATAGACTCACAAAAAGTGCCCATTTTATTGCATTTTCGAAAACTTGCTCATTGGACAAAATGGCGGAGATCTATAAGACGGAGATTATCCGATTACATGGTGTTCCAATAAGTATAGTATCTGATCGAGACCCTCGATTTATTTCTAAGTTTTGGCAAGGGTTACAAAAGGCTCTGGATACTAAGTTAAACTTCAGTACAACATTTCACCCACAAACCGACGGACAGACTGAAAGAGTTATCCAAATTCTAGAAGATATGCTTAGAGCCTGTACATTAGATTTTGGTGGAAGTTGGGATCGACACCTATCCCTTGCAGAATTCGCCTATAATAATAGTTATCAAGCCACGATAGGAATGGCACCGTTCGAAGCTCTTTACGGACATAAGTGCAGATCCCCTGTTTGCTGGAGCGAAGTAGGTGAAAGTAAACTTTTAGGCCCAGAACTGATTCACGAAACAACTGAGGTTATTAAGACAATTAAGAAACGAATGGAGACCGCACAGAGTCGTCAGAAGAGTTATGCCGACAAAAGAAGAAAATACCTGGAATTCGAGGAAGGTGACTTTGTATTCTTAAAGGTTTCACCAAGGAAGGGATTAGTAAGGTTTGGACGAAAAGGAAAGCTAAGCCCCCGCTATGTTGGACCTTTTGAAATACTAGCGAAAGTGGGGAAAGTTGCGTACAAATTAGCTTTACCTCCAGCTCTTGCAGGAGTACATGATGTATTTCATGTATCAATGCTTAAGAAATATCAACCTGATCCCTCTCACGTCGTGAACCATGAAGCCCTTGAGATTGACAAAGACCTAACTTATATTGAAGAACCAATCAAGATCTTAGACTTCCAAGAGCACATGTTAAGAAACAAGACGATTCCGTTAATACGCGTTCTTTGGAAGCACCACGGGATAGAAGAAAGTACATGGGAACGGCTCGAGGAGATGCAAGAAAAATATCCGCAGTTGTTCAATTAGACGTAAAAGACAATTTCGAGGACGAAATTTTTTAAGGAGGGGAGGATGTGACGACCCGGTAAACCACATTATTCTAAATTTGGAATTATGAAATATTTTACTATTTTATGAGGAAAAAAAAAAATCCTTTTATGTTGAACAAATGTGCATTGCATTACATGCATTTATTAAAAATGTGACTTGTTCTTAGTGAGATTGAAACCTACGAATTTCTCCTCAATTTTTCGAAAACTACCTACAAACGAAAACTGTTGGTTTTAATTTTCTTATTGGTACAATAGTTTCTATATCATGAAATTTAAGTTTCCTTTTCCTCCATAATTTCGAAATTAATACTAAAAAAAAAAAAAAATTATTTTAAAAACTATACATTTATTAGAATTAATTATTTACTTCACAATTTTAACATTTTTGAAATAATGTTATCAAAATATATATATATATCTATCTAAAATCCGAAAATACCCTAAAAATAATACATATAATTAGTTCAATATGTTGTCTATTAGTTTAATTACCTAATTATGTCATTTTCATGTAACATGTGGTAAAAAGGAAGACTACATGTAAGTTTTACCTCTTAGTATTTTATTTAACAAAATGTGTATTAATCTCTACCATTCATATATAATTATATATTAGCTATCTCTCGTACTATTATATATATATATATATATATATATATTTAGGAAGAAAAAAATAATTTCCTAAAATCATTAAGTTTTTTTTAAAATTGTTTTCTTATTTATAAGAATTTATAAATTTATTTTTTTCTACACATAATATTTTTTTCAAACATTTTATTTTATTCCTTCATAATTAATAATTACTTATCTTAGACTATTATGACTTGAAAAAATATATTTTTCAAGATTAGAATTTAATTTCCTTAATTTTCGAATTTTGCTCAAATTAAAGCATAAATTGCCAATAAAATTATAAATTTCCAAATAAAAATATAAATTTCGAATTTTTGATTACCATAATATATTTGCTAAAATTATAAGTGTAAATTTCAAATTTTAATAAATTATAACCTGATTTTTCGGATTTTAGTTCAAGGAAAATTGCAAATGCTAGATATTAACATATTTTATGATATTTTACAAGAAAAATCTTCTCTAATATACCATAAATAAATATTGATACATGGCTCACATTTACTTAGCCTATGAATCATGTCATAGCTTGTACACCCAAGCCTAATTAGTCTTCCACATGGAAGAATTCATTTAAAGTATCAATAGGTGGAAAGATAATAATTGTGAAGAAAATGACATAATAATTATGAAGAAAATGACCTAATAATAAAATACTTGCTTTCTTCATCCTATAAACAAGATCAAAAGCTTCAATTGTTTTTCTCATTACAATCGGTCATTACACACACACCCTTACACTTTCTTTATTTTCTTCCAAAATTCACTAATTTCCTATTTTTTCCAAAACTATACTACACTATACCCTCAAAACAAAAGAAAAGAACAAAGGTAGAAACCTTACTTAATCATATAAGTAGAGGTTTTTTCTTGAAGAAAGTTACATGAAGTAATGAAATTAGGATTATTACTTTGTGCATTCTTAGTTAGAATTATGTGCTAAAATATGGTCTTGCAAATATTATTTGATTTTATGAAATATTATATGATTATTATGTGCATAGATGTTCATGAAAATTTACTTTATTACAAGTTTAGGGTAATATAGTATATTTGACATTATGTTCATATTATTTGAAAACTTTAATATGTTTCTAAGAAAAGTATGAGGTTTGAAAAGATATAATATTTTCATAAAAATATATTACATAAAGTTACCAAACTATATATATATATATATATGTCTTATACGTATATAGTTGTTTAGATATATATATATATATATAATACGTACATATATATAATTATGTTGATTTATATAGCTGTATAGTTGTTTAGATATATATATCTATCTGTATATATATTACGTACAGATATATAATCATGGTGAGTTAGTGATATTATATATATATATATATATATCTCTAAATATGTTATGCACGTGTATGTATATAAGTATCGTTGTGAGTAATTATATGTTTCTTTTAGATTTATGGTTTAATTATGTGTTTAATCTAAATTTCTATTATGTTTAGTCTAAGTTTCTATTTTAATGATAGGTTTAGTCTAAACATATATATATATACATCTTTATGCATGTGAGACCGTATATATATATATTTACATATTATTATGTTTTGACTAGATTTTAGTTTAAAATGTTCTTTTCTATTAATTTCATTTTATATTATTGATATTCTTTTAAGATGTTGGAATAAAATGTTGAAATATGGAAGCAAGACTTCCAAGATTATGTTATGTGCATAAATTGTGAATGTGAAATGGGCCGAAATATATCGGAGTGGTTTGGGTGAGTTCCGCCGGGACATACCAATGGGGTAGCCGGCTGTAAGAGTTCTCACTCCCTCCATCTCCTAATCCCCCCTTATGTAGACGGAGTGATCTATATAAGAGAGTGGGTCGTAGGAAAAAGTTGGCGTAACACCCGGGGTACGACCATTGGAGGATAAGGCAGGCGGGAGTAATGTGCTGGTTGTTATTTCGGCCGAGGGAGTCATAAGGGTCACTGTTAGGTGACGAGAAAGGTTTGAAATTGAAACTATATGTGCAAAGTGAAAAATGTGTTTATGTGCAAATCACACACGATCACCTTATGCGATTATGTAATGTTTCTACTCAACTATATACGTTGATTGTGTTCATATGATATTTTTTTAGATGAGCTCGAGACTAGCTTAAATGAGATCGAGGAAGAAGAACATTTTGAAGCCTTTTATTAGATAGAGAGCTGTTTTTTTTTCCGCTGCGTGTTTGTTGTGCACTCGAACTTATATACCTTGTAACTAAATAATTGCTCGGTATTGTATTCGGAATAAATCATAACTCTATCAAGTCTTTTGATATTATGTTTTCTTTAAGTTTTTTCTCATTGCATGTTGTAATTATATGAAAACAATGGGTTACCGGGGCGTTATAAGAAACCACTTACGTCAATCAATCACTCCCTTAATTTGTCAACCCTTGATCGCTCAAAAATCTAATCCCGATCGGCTGAATCTAAACATATAAGATATGGGTATTAAGCTATTGCTAAGTAATCGTATAAAATTCATAATTGCGGAACCTCATGAAAACCTAACCCTAATCTCTCTCTCTCTATTATTTATTTATTTTTCCTTACTATCCAAATTATAGAAATCAAATCGTGTAACTATTACTAAGCTAATATTATACTACTATTACGAGAGCATATAGATACATATATACATATATATATATATGTACATATACTCCTAAATAACCAACCCACATATATATATACACACACACATATATATATATATATATATACACACACACACACATATATATATATAAAAGGAACTCTTATGCTTCTTATTCCACACACACCAAAAGGTGAAAATTACACACACAATTTGTAATCATTACAAAATAACACATTAACACCTTAAGTGTGTGTCTATGTCATACGTATACTCCAACTAAATATACAATCCTTAAAGCAATATGTACAAGTCTATTATTATACAAAACAATCTAAAAAAACTAATTGTACAATCCTTAAAGCAATATGTACAAGTCTATTATTAAACAAAACAATCTAAAACAAAACTCTTTGCTTCCTATTCCACACACACCAAAAGGTGAAATTTACAAACACAATTTGTAATCATTACAATGAACAAAATAACACATTAACACCTTAAGTGTGTGTCTATGTCATGTATCTAATACAATATGATTGTGAAATTCCTAAAGCAACACATGCAAGTCCACTGTGAAACTAAATAATCTAAAATCCATCAAATCTCCAATTTTCTTTGAATGCCTTAATGCTTTATTATGCTATGATAAATATAAGACTTATTTTATAGAGAAATATTAACTTAAGGAATGAATACTCAAAGCTTAGCAATGGTGGAGAGCTACCTGGAAAATTGATGATGTCCAATTCTCAAGTTTCGAGCCCTAGAATTGCGGCATGTTTTATCTCTCTCTCTCTCTCTCTCTCCCCCTCTCGTCTAGTCAATATAATCTTTAATTGTGTGTATATATATGTAATTAAAATTCCTAAACCTAACATGATTAACTCAATAGTCCTAAGCCTAATAGTATTAGTTCAATAGTCTTGACCTAATGTGATTGGCCCAATAATCCTAAGCCTAATAGGATAGCCCAATATCCCTAAACCCAATAGGATTTAACTAATATTAATAATATAACTGTGACGGCCCGAAACCATTGGCTAGTTATGGGAATATGCTATGAATACTTTTATTATAGAAAGTAAATTTTTTTTCTTTCTAAAAGTCTTTTATTACATAGCAAAACACCAAGTACATAATAAGAGTCCTAAATACATGATACAATTACAAAGACTCGTCTATGACTTCTCCTAGCCAAAAGCTTCAAATCATCCCTCGCTATCCTCCTCCTTGATACCTTCGTTCTCATGTCGGGCTAAAACATTAAATATTCACAACGTCAACAATCACGTTGAGTAGCAATTTCACTTAACATATAAGGTGCGCGTGTGTGACTTGGGCATGCATATGTTCACATACTTGCATCAATATAAACCATATAAAATTTCAGATTCATAAGAATCATAAATTGCACACTTTTCTACCGTTTTCCACCTCGACGGGCGGCTACCTTATCTCGCCGTGCCGTAATTCAATTCCAACCAATACTCCCACCCAACCAAACACTCCAGTGGTCATATCCCAGGCATATGCCGATTTTCTACGACCCACTTCAGTACATGGAACACTCCGTCCATGCAAGGTGGGATTAGGCAACGATGGATAGCGAGAACGTTTAAGACCGGCAAGCCCGTTGCCGCCCGGCCGAACTCAGCCCCATCCACCCCTATCACTTTTTGGGCCCATATACACACAATTTTCAGTATAATCAGTACAATTCCCAGCACAATACACACTGATTTTCAGCACGTTGCACAAAATTTCAGCATAGAACATAATTTTCAGCTTGCATGTTTCAGGTTGCGAATATAATTTTCAGTTTGCGAAACACTCGAATTTCAGCTTAAAACATACTGAAATTACACACTGTAATTTCCATCCTTTCAAAAATAAATTTTCAGTTTGTAAAATTCGAAATTCCAGCTTTGAAAAACAAGATTTTCAGCTGCGGGAACAGTAATTCCAGTTTTGAGGGCAGAATTTCCAGCTTTGAAAACAACTCCAATTTTCAGTTTTGAACACTGAATTTGCAACTTCTAACACATAAATAAAACCCTAAACACATATATAAACCCTAGACAAGCATAAATCCTAATTTTCCAGCACATAAATCGAGCAGAAATGCCCAAATTTCCTGCACAATTGTTCATGAACATACAACATGCATTTAGCTAAATTGTCGTGAAATCCTTTCGGACTAAGATAGTAACCAACTTGTGGTTACATAAAATGTCCTAATGGGAGAATAATATGCTAACACTATAAGAAAACTAGCTCATGTATCAAGAGAAATCACTACCTTGTATTAAATATGAAGTATTCACTTCTTTAAGGTATAATATCTATGAATTAAAGTAGAACCTTTACTTATGATATTAAGTAAGGTCCCTACTTTAATTAAATATTCTTCTACCTTTTTCAAGAGGCTTTTATGGGGTTATAAGTATGTAAAATGAAGAGTTTATGTATATATATATGTGGGTAGAAGATTTACTATAAATATGAAGTGTTTTGTGTGTTTAGGGTAAGGTGAGTGTGAGTGGGGTGTTTTAGGCGAGATTTTGTGTGTGTGGATGTGTTTGTGTGTGTTATGTGATGAAAAATGAAGTGATAAATCCCCAATTTATCCCCTATTTATAGTAGTTGTGCTTAAGAAATAAGATTATTAAATAATTAAGTCATTTTCTAATTATTGTTATCTTTCCACCTAAGGTTACAACTAAGGGTTATAATAAATGAAATCTTCCAACTCAATGCCCAACTCAATACGTAATTATAGCTTAAGTGTGAATCTAAATGCACACTTCATAATCTAGTTTAATCTAAGCCTTACATGTATAAACATATCTAGAAGAATTCTTACATATGTGAATATTCATTTAATGCAAGGAGAATTGGGGAGCAAGTAATAATATACACCATATATTTATATTATACATATATATACATAAAACTTCGTTCACCCCCTCCTCTTTTTATATTTTTAAGATATTTTTACACAAAATATAATTTTTCCAATGTTTATGATGAAAACTGCCTAAAGAAATGAAAATATAATCTTATACCTTTATGTATATGAATTTTCTTTAAAATATATACATATAAAGTGTAAGATATTTATATATATATAAATCATAGTCTTATGACCTAGTATTTAAAAATAATTTTCAAAATAATTATTATAGTGTGAAATGACACATTTTAGTGAAAATGGCAATATCAAGAAAAATAATATAACCCTTATTTATATAACTATATAAATTCGTGTATATGCCTATATACATGTATATATGTGTGTGTGTTTGAATTTTATGCATTTTATAATTACTAAATGAAGTAGAAAATAATTCCAATAATTATGCGTTTTGTAAATACAAATAGGTATATATTGCAAAGTATATATTGCAATAGAAATTAATCATATAACATTTAAATAATACACATTTAAGCATCAATTAGTATATATATATATATATATCTATATCATCTAATATACAAAAATAACCTAGGATATATACATATTTTTGAAAATATACAAATTTATTTCTATATACTTCAACATATAAAAATACTATGACTTTATTACAAATAATTCTTATCATTATAATTTTGAAAAATGTATGTATAAAATTATATATGTATATATTGATTTATATGAATATATGTCGAATCAAATGGGTGGTATGCAAACATAATAGTTATTGCAGATTTCCCATATAAGATAATAAAACATTAATTTAATCACATAGTTCACACATAAACTAATAATCACATAAAAACTAAATAATTTAATCATATGATTAACTTTTAAAATACCTAGAAATACCGGGTCATTACAATAACAATAGCAATAATAATGAAATAATAAAATTATAATCCCAATAGTAGTAGTAGTAGTAGTAGTACTACTACTACTACTAATAATAATAATATTAATAATATTTTGTCTATAAAAACGGTAATAGGGCCCATATAACGACCCAGACCTTTAACTAATTTATTAAAATATAGCCAACTAAAACATGAAACTATACTTATTTTATTGAAAATATATCAGAATAGTGCGCATGATACATAGTAATACAAAAATTTATAACATCACGATCTCCCCAAAATACAAAATATCAAGCTTAATTCCGACTAGTTAAAGGCGCCGAACTGTTCCTCGCTATCGTCCTTAGTAATTCCCACCTCCTTCTCGGCTAAAATTATCACAGGGAGAAATGGTCAACATAAATGTTGAGTAGGAATTTTCACTTAATAACATAAGGTGCTCGTGTGTATAATATGTGCACATAGTCATGATATCTCATATAATATTTCACATAATATTACCTTTTGAGTCACTTATTGGTGACTCCCTTATATCTTCCCACAATACAAGATTCCAACCGTTCACATCATTAATCCCCATATTCCATCCGTCCACATCGATTCCATCCGTTCACATCGGTGGCCATATCTCGAGATTATGCCAATTTCCTACAACCAATACCAATACATGGAACACTCCGTCCATGCAAGATGGGATGGATGGCGAGAACTGTTTTAAGACCGGCAAGCCCATTGCCGCCCGACCGAACTCAGCCCCATCTACATCGATAACACATTTGGGCCCGGCATGCACAAATAAAGATTTTCACATAAACATATTCTCGCATACTTTCAAATAAGGAACATACTTCCATACTTATAACTTTAAATATAAAAGCATACAAATAGCATATTTTGGAATAATAAACATATATGAACATAAGATATGAATATAACTAGAAACATAATTTCTATTAACTTGTAGTAGCATAATGAAGCCTAATATCATGATAATAAATTATAAACTAGAACTAGAAATTAACTTATGTAATTAACGAAATTCCTACCTTAAACTAGCCTTCTTGATATTTATATAGATATATTTATATATCTATGTGTGTGTGTGAGAGAGAGAATTGTGTGTGAGTGACGTGAAGTGTGTGTGTATAGTAGTATGTGTGTTTGTGTTGGGTGTTTGTGTTGTGTGTGTGTGATTGTCTTGTGTGTTGTGTTTGTCTTGTGTGTGGTTTGTCCGTGTATGTGTGTGTTTGTAGGAGTGTGTGTGTGTGATTGATGGAAAATAGAACGCAAGCCTCTATTTATAGGGGTTGGTTAAGACACATAATTAAAAATTAATTATGTCAATTTTTTCATAATTAGATTCGTCTTACTCATCAATATTAATAAATGCATACATGCTTAGTAATAAGGCTAAATGTTATTAGGTGTGCTCTAATATTGATGAATGGAAGTCTAGGTTAATGTAAATAATACAAGTATTTCAATTTCTAGAAGAGTTATAACAAGTGTAAAATTCATTTAATGCTAGAATTGTCAAGAATAAATATTATCAAAAATAAATTAGATATATCATTATATATATGTGTATGTTTTCGGATATAGATATATATACCTAGGTATTATATAGTTTTCTATGCATATATTTATATATATTCGTATAATTAAATATTGTTAATCTATAACATGTTTATGATTAGTATGTGTTAATTTAAGTTATCAGTGTGTATATATATATGTACGGACTTGTGTATATATATAGATATATAGATCTATTTGTGTAGGTATATATATATGTATGAATTTATATATATATATAAATATATTAATCTTAAATAAGTAGAATATTTGTTTGTGTAATTTAAAAAAAATGGGTGTATATATATTCCTTATATTTTAAAAATTGTAAGTATTGATATTGATATGTAAGAAATTATACTTATCATTATAATTTTGAAAGATGAATGTATAGAATTATAGATATATACATATGTATACATATTGATTTATATGCACATATGTGGAATCAAATGGTTAGTGTGAAAACATAACAGTTATTGCACATTTCACTTATAAAATAATAAAACACTAAACAATTTAATCACTTAGTTCACGTACAAAATAATAATCACATAAAACACTAGATAATTTAATCATATAATTAACTTTTAAAATACTTAGAAATACCGGGTCATTACAGCCCAGGTATTACATTCTTCCCCCCTTATAAAAAGTTTCGACCCCGAAACTTGTCGTACCTTAGGTTTAAAAAAAAATGAGGGTAACGGCTGCGAAAATTCTCCTTCAACTCCCATGTTGCTTCACGTTCTATGTGATTTAACCATTGAACTTTGACATACGGTATGGTCCGACGTCGTAGGACTTGTTCCTTGCGATCCACTATCCTTAGTGGGAACTCTTCATAACTCAAATCTTCTTTGACTAAGAGGGGCTCGGGCTCTAGTACGTGACTTGGGTCTGTAACATATTTTCTTAGCTGAGACATGTGAAACACGTTGTGAACTCTAGATAGCTCCGGAGGTAGTGCAAGCCGGTATGCTACTTCTCCGACTCTATCTAATACTTCGTATGGTCCCATATATCGTGGACTTAACTTGTCACTTTTCCTGAAGCGCATAACCCCACGTGTCGGTGACACCTTTAGATACACTTTCTCTCCCTTTTGAAATTCTAACGGTTTTCTTTTGTTGTTAGCCCAACTCTTCCGCCGATCTTGAGCTATTTTAAGTTTCTCACGGATTATAGCAATTTTCTCTACTATTAGCTGGACCAACTCAGACCTCATGATTCTCTTCTCTCCCACTTCATCCCAACAAAGTGGTGACCTATACTTTCTCCGATATAAAGCTTCATAAGGGGCCATGCCAACGCTATTGTGGTAACTATTGTTATATGAGAACTCTATGAGGGTTAAGTAATCACCCCAATTGCCTTTCAATTCCAGAACACAAGCTCTAAGCATATCTTCCCGTGTTTGGATCGTTCTCTCAGATTACCCATCAGTTTGCGGGTGGTACGCCGTACTAAGCTCCACTTTAGTCCCTATAGCTCGCTGAAAACATTTCCAAAATCGTTACGTAAATCGGGGATCACGATCTGACACAATACTCACTGGAATGCCATGTAGTTTAACTATGTTCTCCAAATACAGTGACGCTAGCTTATCTAAGATATAAGTGGAACCAATTTGGAGAAAATGTGCAGACTTGGTAAGTCGATCAACAACCACCCATATAGTATCACAACCCTGTCGAGTTCGTGGCAATCCCACCACAAAGTCCATTGTAATATGCTCCCATTTCCACTCTGGAATCTCTAAAGGTTGTAGCAATCCTCCTGGTCTCTGGTGCTCGGCTTTAACCTTTTGGCACACAAGGCATCTCGCCACATATTCCGCCATTTCTCTCTTCATGCCACTCCACCAGAAACTCTTCTTTATATCTCGATACATTTTTGTGCTCCCAGGGTATATGGAGAATTTGGAATTATGGGCTTTTGATAGAATCTCCTTCTTGAGTTCATCATCCTTAGGGACACATAACCTTCCCCTCATAAATAAGGTTTTGTTCACCCCAACTTGAAAGTCAGGTAGTATCCCAGCCTTGGCCTTTTCCTTAATTTCTTTTAGCTCAGGGTCAGCCTCTTGGGCATGCTTAACCCTCTCAACGATAAGTGGGTTAATACTTAGAGCTGCCAGAACTTCATCAGTGGATTCCACTATTTCTAATTCCAATGTCTCAAATTGCCTTGCGAGCATGCTGGCTAATGCCCTACTTGCCTTTCTACTTAGAGCGTCAGCTACTCGGTTTGCTTTCCTCGGGTGATAATGGATACTCATATCATAATCCTTGATTAACTCTAGCCATCTTCTTTGCCTCATGTTCAGCTATTTCTGCGTAAAGAGATACTTAAGGCTTTTGTGGTCGGTGTATACCTCACACTTCTCTCTATAGAGATAATGCCTCCAGATTTTCAAAGCAAAGACGATGGCTAATAATTCCAAATCGCGAGTAGGGTAATTCTGCTCATACATCTTTAGTTGTCTTGACGCACATGCAATTACTTTGTCATTTTGCATCAAGACACACCCTAGCCCACTCTTTGATGCATCACTATATATCGTGAATTGGCCAGCTTCTGAGGGTAGGGCTAAAATAGGGGCTGATGCAAGTCTTTGTTTAAGCTCGTTGAAGCTCTCCTCATAGGTCGTGTCCCACTTGAATTTTGATCTCTTTTGTGTAAGCTTGGTCATAGGCATTGCTATGTTAGAAAATCCTTCCTCAAATTTTCGATAATAGCCCGCCAATCCTAGAAAGCTCCTTACTTCTATCACATTGGCCAGTTGGGGCTAGTCCTTTATAGCTTCCACCTTCTTGGGATCTACCGCTATACCTTCCTCGGATATTACATGCCCTAGAAATGCTACACTTTTTAGCCAAAATTCACACTTGCTGAACATTGCATAGAGCTTTTTGTCCCTTAAAGTCTGTAAAACAATCCTCAAATGTTCCTCATGTTCTTCTTCACCAGATGAGTAAACCAGTATGTCATCTATGAACACGACTACGAACTTATCTAGGTATGGCTTGAATACCCTATTCATCAGGTCCATAAAAGTTACAGGAGCTTTCGTTAACCCAAAAGGCATCACCAAAAACTCATAGTGTCCATATCTTGTCCTAAAAGCAATCTTAGATATGTCCTCTGCTTTTATCTTAAGTTGGTGATAACTAGATTTCAAATCTATCTTCGAAAATACCTTAGCGCCCTTTAACTGGTCAAACGGGTCATCAATTCTAGGCAACGAGTACTTATTCTTGATAGTGATCTTGTTCAGCTCTCTATAATCAATGCATAATCTCAAGCTTCCATCTTTTTTCTTCACAAATAATACTGGAGCTCCCCATAGTGATACGCTTGGCCTGATTTGCCCCTTGTCTATCAGCTCTTGTAACTGTGTTTTTAGTTCTCTCAACAAAACCGGGGCCATCCGGTATGGTGCTTTTGAAGTTGGTGCTAATCCGGGCATTAGATTAATCTGAAATTCAATCTCCCGATCTGGGGGTGGTCCTGGTAGGTCATCAGGGAAGACGTCGAAGAATTCATTCATTACTGGAATATCTTTAACATCCATGACCTTCTCCATTGCGTCAGTAATAAAAGCAATGTAGGCATCACATCCTTTTCTAATGGCTCTTCTAGCTTGTGCGGCTGAGAGTAAGAAACTTGCGCTCCTACGTGGATGCTTTCTATCCCCACAAAATATATAACTGTCTCCTTTTGGTGGTCGAAAGTTTATCAGTTTACCCCTACAGTCTACGTGTGCATAGTTGTTTGCTAACCAATCCATTCCCAAAATTATGTCAAATTCAGTCATGTTGATTTGCACTAGATCAACTTTAAGTTCAACCTGGTCAAGCCCTATGGTGATATCCTTGTATACTAGGTTTGAGACTGGAGTCTTATTCGCAGGGGTGGCTACTCTATAAGCTTCATCAAGTATCATAGGTTTATCACTTAAAAGTTTAGCAAACTTTTTAGCCACAAAAGAATGGGTAGCGCCACAATCAAACAATGCATAAGCACTCATATTATTAACTTCGATCATAACTGTCACTACATCTTCAGCATTGTTGGCTTCCTCCTCAGTCAACGCAAACACTCTTGCATTCCCCTTTGGCTTTTGAGTAGTACCTGGTGGTTTAGTATTAAGGTTTCCAGCTACCCGGGGGTCCGATTGTGGGCATTTAGATATTTTATGGCCCTGCTGGCCACAACGAAAACATGCTCCATTCTTCCATCTGCACTCCCCTACATGTTTCCTAAAGCAGGCATATCTCTCCTTCGGGTGGTGGCTGCTTGGGAGGGACTGATTTCTTGTTAGACTGAGTAAATAGTGGTCGTTTAGGAGGCCCTTGGTTCGGATTCATCTCAATTCTAGGCCTCTTTAGCTTATTCTCCTCATATCTTCTCTTGATGTCGGCCTCTGCTCTGATGGCTGCCCCAAGAAGTTCGTCAAAACTCCTTGGCTCATATACTGCGAGTGCTAACTAGATTCGACTTTTCAAGCCCTTGGTACACTTATGAATCTTGAATTGCGTATCTGCCATTATGGTAGGTGAGTATTTTCCTAGAGAATGAAACTTTGCTGAATACTCTACCACCGCCATGTTTGGTAGCTGCACTAAGTTATCAAACTCTGCCATCTTTTGAAGTCGAACGGCACTACGGAAGAAATGTTTAAGTTAAGCATCTCAAAATCGTACCCATGTAATAGGTCCCTCTGCTAGCATTGGAGGTGACACACCTTCCCACCATCTTGCTGCTTCACCCAGTAGGAAGGGTATCACGACTCTGGGCCTGATTTCCAAAGGAACCTCCATTAACTCGAAGTTATCCTCTATCTCCTTAAGCCATTTTTGGACTACCTCTGGATCATGAGAACCATCAATGGTTGGCACATGGGCTCTTCTCAACGCCTCATAATGATACTTTGTCCCCATTACATGCAGGTGGTTGGTTCGCGATTGGAGCTTGTTGCTGATTTCGGGCTTGCATCGCTTGGGCTATGGCGGTAGCAATGGCTACCAGGTCTTCTTGGCGAATTCCCATTTGTGGTGCTGGGGGTGGATTGTGTTGGTTGTCCTGTGGTTGCTCGTTACGTTCCTCTGGGTTAGTGGCATAACGAGGGTTTTGATTATAACGTCTAGGTCTACCAGCCATGTCCTATATAAGGAATTGTCGTTCGTTAGCACAAGTTTTGGAAATAAGGGACTCCCTAATTGATTATTGATAAATATACTTTTACATTCGTATATTACATATTAATCCAAAAATTTGAAATAAATGAGAAACATATAAAAACACTTCTACTCAAACCTAAGAAGAACCCACGGATGGCATAACAATAAGTTATAGCTTATCACGTATGTCTTGGTGAGATTTCTAGGCTAAACCATGAGAATCTAACTACACCTCGACTAGTTGGTATAATCCATAATTCACTACCTCTACAAACTCTTAAATTCTTGATGTATTACCTATCCAAACTATTAAATCCCTAACTTGCCATCCAGTCTAATCAGTAGAATTCCAAAGATCATAACCTAGGCTCTGATACCACTAAATGTCACGCCCCGAACCCGGGACTAGGCACGGCGATGCCCCTTAGCCCGAAAGGACATAGAGACACCAAGCAACGGAAATCAAAACATACTAAAACCATAAAATATTCATTGAAAAACCTTAGTCGAACATTGCAGCAGAAAAGATAATATTTCTAGCTATTACAATCCAGCTCAAGACATAAATGAAAAAAAATAAACTATAATAGTCTCCATAAAATAAATTCTTAAAGTAAAATGACGTAACTAATAATAATGCTATGTTCTCTAGCCAACAACGTTTTCAATATCATCACCAACCCTAAAATTGTCCCTCATCACCTTCGTCGGTACTATCCTCGGCAAAATAGTTATTAGTGGTGTGAGCGCACTCGCCCAGTAAGGGATCTCTTGACCCTCTATCAAATTTGAGCAAGTTACATATATATATATATATATATATATAGCATTAAAATCATACTTTACACACATAGACAATATTCAAAAATCAACATTTTCGACTTTCAAGTAACATAATAGATAACAAAACAGAATCAGACAAATTCATTTATATATCCATGCTCGTGAACATTCGAAATCTCTATTGACCAACTTGATCAATCCCTAACTATAACCCCGTTAGGTGGGTTGGGACACTACTATTATTACCCGTAGGAGGGCCTTAACTACATCCCCGTTAAGTGGGTTCGGAAACTACTATTATTACCCATAGGAGGGCCTTAACTGCAACCCGGTTAAGTGGGTTCGGAAATTGCTACTGTACCCCGTAGCTCGGTCGGAAATTTCAGAACTTGTTCATACCAATAGTATCCGTAGTGTTCGGAGCATGTTCGTATATACGCAGATAGCATAACACAAAACAATTTTAGCTTTTCATATAAAAAAATTTCATAAAATAGCATGCTCAAATCCACTTTTTATATATGAAAATAACTTTTCGACAAAAACATAAATTTATGGAAAACTTATTTTTATAAAATAAATAGAGAGAAGAAACCACTTACCTCAATCAATCACTCCCTTAATTTGTCAAACCCTTGACCACTCAAAAATCTTATCCCGATCGGCTGAATCTAAACATATAAGATATGGGTATTAAGCTATTGCTAAATAATCGTATAAAATTCATAATTGTGAAACCTCATGAAAACCTAAAAGAGTTATATTGAAAATGTTTTGGGAAGATTTGGCATGAAAAATTCGATGTCGGTAACTACTCCATTAGTTGTGCACTTTAAATTATTAGCTGCTTTATTACCAAAGTTTGATGATGAAAAGATATACATGACCTGAGTTCCCTACTCCAGTGTAGTTGGTAGCATTATGTAAGCTATGGTTTGTATATGCCCAGATATTTCACATGTTGTTCGTGTGGTCAGTAGATATATGTCTTGTCTAGGCAAAACACACTGGGATGTAGTGAAATGGATTTTGAGATATTTGTTGGGGCTTCGTAAGCTTGTCTGGAGTTTGGTCGGAGTAGTAGTTATCTAGTTGGTTACGTTGACTTTGATTATGCACATGATCTTGATAAAAGAAAATCACTAACATGATATGTATTCACTATGGGAGGAAGTGCAATAAGCTGGAAAGCTTCATTGCAACCTGTGATTGCATTATCTACTATAGCGGCTAAATAGATTGCAGTTACTGAGGTGATTAAAGAAGGAATTTGGCTATGAGGCTTGTTGGGAGAGCTCAGTTCTTGCTTTGATGAGACCATGATTTTTTGTGATAGTCAAAGTGCTATTCACTTGACTAAAGATTATATGTTTCATGAAAGAACTAAGCATATTGATGTAAAATTTCACTTTGTTCGTGATGATATTGCGTGGGGTGATATGTCGGTGAGAAAGATTTCTACTCATGATAATCCTGCATATATGTTTACTAAGCCTCTTCCAAAACTCAAGTGCAAGTATTGCTTAGACTTGATTGGTGTTGCAGAAAGATAATCTATTTAGCGAGGTGGAGTGATCCCATTGTTCGAGATTTGGTTAAATTCAAGTCAAGGTGGAGATTTGTTGTTGTGACTTGAATTTAATGATGGCCTCGATCTATGCAAAGAAGCAAATTTTAAAATTGAAGAAGCTTGAAGAGGATAATTCAAACTTTACTACTTAAGGGTTTGAGTTCAGTTTGAATTCTTCTTGAATTGGATAATGCTTATCTGTTAGCATGAGATAATGCTTATCCATTAGTATTAGATAATGCTTATCTCTTAGTACTAGATAATACTTGTCCAATAACATTAGATGATGCTTATCTTATTTCTTGTGATCTATATATATATATATATATGTGCTCTTAGTAGTCATTTGAAATAAGAGACAAGAGAGGCAAGAGTGAAGAGGTAAGAAAGAAGAGAAGAGAGAGAAAAAAAAAAGAGCATTGTGAGGCTTGGAAATTAGAGATTTTGGAAACAAATACGAGATAATTCTTTGGGAAAAGAATTGTGAGATTATTCTCTTGAGTGTTGGGTATAATTAGAGAATATTTTCTCTAATTGTTGTAACTCCCTGTAAAATCTCATGACAGTGGAATCGCTCCTCGCCCGTGGACGTAGGCTTATAACTAGCCGAACTACGTAAATATCACGCCGTTTTAATTTCCATTGATTTTATTATCAACTAATTGTTATCTATTTAAATAAATCTACTACTTGATCTGGATGTTAGCCTAACATTTTGGTTGTCAAATCTCAGCCATGCCATCCATGGCTAAGTCTTCAATACATTTTTTTAAAATCTTGGCAATACATGGGAATGCTGCCCGATCAAGGAATTTAATACCATTCAATTTTTTCACTTTTATTTTTCTTTTTTCTTTTAGTATGAAAAATGGTAGTACCAATTCAAAGATAAATAGTTGCTCATTTATTTTTCTACACCAACTTTGTTTTTTGGTAACACGTGAGATGGTATTAAATGCCATCTTGATGAGTCCGCATTATTTCCTTTCATGATTTTTTGTCTTTTTTTTTAATTGTTGAATGCAATTAAAAATTTTCAGTAAGTATGCATATGAACAATTTATTCTCATGCGCCACAATTCCCAACAATGTGATTTGTTTTCCGATTCATCTTGTTTTCTCAAACTTTTATCCGAAGTTCTGTCGCCTTGTGAATTGATCTTCATGTTAAAATTCCTACAAAAATCACAAATATATTTTTATAATTAAATACAATTTTTGGGGAAATGCATATAAAAATATATGTGAGATTATGTAAGATTTTTGCTTATCAATGTGCAAATACTATGGTGTGACAATCAACTCTCTAAGTGGTGAATTGACTCCTGTTTCCAAGAATATTATGTTATGGCATGATAGGTTAGAGCGCCCTAGTTTCCCATACTTGAAAAACTTCTTTCCTTGTTTGTCCAACAATAAAGATGTCAATTCGTTTCATTGTGAAACTTGTATGTTTGCTAAACATACTTGTACTTCCTATCCAAGTAAGCCATGCAAGTAATCTAGACCTTTTCCATTGATCCATAGTGACCTTTGAGGTCCTTCAAGGGTGAATAATAATTTAGGAAAAAAATAGTTCACAACCTTTAGTGATGATCATTGAAGAGCATTTTGGCTCTACATTCTCAAAGAAAAATCTCATGATACATCCACATTTCAGCAATCCCATAAGATGATCCAAAACCTATTTGATACATTAGTTCAAATTCTTTGAACATATAATAGTCGAGAATATTTCAAAGTCCTTGGTAATTACCTTAAAGAAAATGGAATTTTCCACCCAAGCTCTTCTGTCAAACCCCCCAACAAAATGACATTACTGAATGTAAAAATCGACATCTTTTGGAGGTTTCATGTGCACTTATTTCACAACTCATATTCCTAAACACTATTGGGGGATACTTGATAAATAGACTTCCATCCAAAGTTCTCAAATTTAAAATTCCTTTGAGTGTCTTGTTGGAAAACTACCTTCAAAAATAACTATTTACCTCTCTATCCCCAAAAGTCTTCGGTTGCACCTATTTGTTCACATCACTAGTCCTATGCATGAAAAGCTGAATACTAAAGCTATAAAGTGTATCTTTCATGGATATTCGCCAAGAAAAAAGGGTTACAAATGCTATTGTCCTACCAAAAACCAAGTATTTGTTTCCCTAGATGTCTCTTTTATTGAAGATCAACCTTTCTATCCTAGTTCCACTCTTCAAGAGGAAATTCTAACAGAAGAGAAGCTTTACAATCGTCCTATTCCCCTTCCTATATTTCCTGTCATACCTGAAACACCATCTTCTACAAACCATCCTAGTGTGACATTATCGAGTTTCAACTTGGAAATAGCGGAAGATTCAAATGGACTTAGTAAAAACAAACAATCAGAGCTTCGTGTTTATTCATGACGAACAAGAAAACCTAAAGAAGTGGAAGCCTTCACGCATCAACCATGTTGCCAAGAGTCCAATCCAAGGTGAATGTTGAAATTGAAATTACTTTTGTTGGTGATACTTCTAATTTGCCTCAAGTGGACACTGAACATGGTGATTTGGATATTCTAATAGGTCTTAGGAAAGGGGTTAGATCTTGTACCCAACATCCTACAATTGAATATCACTAGCAGTTTGAACTTCAATAGAAAAGGTTGAAAAGAATGAGATTCCAAAAAATATCCAAGGAGCCTTTAAAAGTTCAGAATGGAGAGCTACTGTACTTGAAGAAATGAGAGCCTTGGATAAGATTGAGACTTAGGAAATAGTGGATTTGCTAGAAGAAAAGAGTTCTGTAGGATGTAAATGGATGTTTATCATTAAATACAAGTCGGATGGTGAAAGAAAGAGACACAAGGCTCATCTTGTTGCAAAGGGCTTCACTCAACTATTTTGGATGGATTACACAGAAAGATTTGCTCTTGTTGCAAAGTCGAACACTATATGGGTGGTACTATCACTAGCTGTTAATCTTGGCTGAGTATTACATCAGATGGATGTTAAAAATGCCTTCTCAATTGAGAACTTAATGATGAGGTAAATATTGACAAAAAGAGTATGTATATTAAAGTGATCACTTTATGGGTTAAAATAATCATTGTGCTTGGTTTGATCGTTTTGCAAAAACTATAAGGAGGCCTAGTTACCATCAAGAACAAGCTGATCATATCCTCTTTTTTAAGCATTTACTATATGAAAGGAAAACTATATTAATTACGCATGTATATGACATAATTTTAACAAGAGATGACACAAAAGAAATAGAGAAACTTGGGCAAACTCTTAGAAGTGAATTTGAAATCAAGGACCTTAGGTAGCTAAGATATTTCTTAAGGATGGAAGTGGCAAGAAGCAAGAGAGGCGTTATAACCTCCCAAAGAAAATATACATTAGATCTGTTAAGAGAAACTAGAATGATTGGTTGCAAGCTAGCTAAAACATGAAAAGTTGTGAACATGGAATTTAGCATACCAAGGGATGATAGGGCTACGCAAGTGCACACAATCTCACAAGTAATATAAGATGAGTAGAGTGTCGAATCCCACAAGGATTGTGATTTAGCCTGTGAATGTGACTTGTGTTCTTTAGTTAAATTGACCAATTATGAAGTGGTTTTTTTTTTAAAATTAAAACTAATATTAGGCTAAAGACTACTCGTAATCAAAGTTATAACAATTACTCAATATGATTAAATTCAAGTGCAAGGTGGGTTCATTCAACCTAATTCCTATTCCAATCCAACTCGTAGACTAAATGGTTTCGTGGTTGTGTCAAGCCAGGAACTAATATATCCACAATCTCTCTCGAGTATTATAGAATCATCTCATACAGTCCTTTCTAGGCCTAAAACTAACCATTTCTCACTTAATCAATCCAAGCACTAGGAAGTATTTATATAAGATTTAACACCGCCTTAGGGCTTAATTAATATTAAACTCATTCTCATGCAATTTAATATCAATTGATTTCATTTAATCGGAGCAACAATCCCTAATTGTCTCTGAACCTCATCAACGATTCTCAAATTCAATATTTAGGGGTGATCAGTCCCTAATCAAGCATTACAACTATTAAACCAAATTCACACACCAAACACGCGGAATCATTAAAATCCAAGGGGTTTTCATAGAATAGGAAATAAGCAAAATTATACCATCCTTTACACTCGACAATTAATCTAGTTCATGATGGATTGAAAACAAGAACGAAACATGAAAATGAATGCATACAGGATAAGAAATAAAACTCGATTGGTGGAGAATCCAGATATGAACTTCCCTCCAAAGATTGCTCTTACCTTTGCCTTTTGATTCCCTTCAATCTTCCGTCTTCACCAAAAATCCAAAACTAGATGATAAAATTGAAAGAGGAATTGCTCTAAACTCTAAAACCTAGGAAAAACATCCTCCTCTGTTTGTGCTTGTATCTAGACTAAAAAGGGGTAGAAATTCGCCTAGAAAATCTTTCCAAATCAGAGTCCTAATCAAACAAGGAAGGTTTTTAATTGCTGTCGCGGATTTTGTGTACATATGCATTCTTGCAGTCTGTTTCTTATCCGGTTTACTTGAATTAGGTTGTTACTCAAAATAGTTTGTGTAAATACTCAGCTTCTAATTCCACTTTTCGTGTCCTTTATGGTATTTTTCCCATCTCACCTACAAAATAATGCTTTAACTCAAATTTGCGCATAATAAGGCTCGAATAGAGAAAAATACATGATATGTCAGATAAAATAACCATCAAAATCAAGTATAATTATGGACTTATTAAAGGACAACATTGCAGTAGATAGATGGAGGTACCAACATCTTATTGGCAGGTTAATTTACTTTTCTCACACAAGACCAGATAATGCATATGTTGTAGATGTTGTAAGCTAATACGTGCATTCCCTAAGTGAGGAGCATCTTGAAGCAGTCAACCAAATTTTGCGATATCTAAAATCTACACTTGGTAAAGGTCTATATTTTAAGAAAAAAACGAGCTGCAAAGTGTTGAAGTATTCATTGATGCAGATTGGGCATGTTCAATTCAGGATAAAATGTCTACATTAGGTTATTGTACAAAGGTTTGGGGAAATCTAGTTACTAGGTGAAGCAAGAAGCAACTAGTTGGAGCTTGCAACAGTGCAGAAGCAAAATTTGGAGCCCTTGTACAGGGAACTTGTGAGCTAATTTGGTTAAATAGGGTAATGGAAGAACTATGAGTGTTTAATATGGGACCTATGAAGCTATATTGTGACAATAAGGCAACAATAAGTATTGGACATATTGCAGTCCATCTTGATCAAACAAAGCATGTTGAGATAAATCGACACCTTATCAATGAGAAGATAGAAGATGAGGTGATTTCCATGACCTATGTGGCTACCAAAAAACAAGTAGTAGATGTCCTAAAACAAGGATTGCCTAGACCAGTATTTGATGTGCTAATAGGCAAGTTGGAAAGGATCAACATCTATTCACTGGCTTGAGGGGGAGTGTTGACAGGTTAGCTTTATTCAATTTCCTTTTTTTGTGCAATTTTGTTCCAAATTGAAGGAGTTAGTTTAGGCATATTATTGCATTGTAACTACGTCCAGGTTTCTAAGAATTAAGGATGCTATTTTCTTTTTTAGATAGTTCGCTTTTTGTATATAAAACCAGTATAGTTTTAGTATAAAACACATGAGAATTTCTTCTCATTATTGTACACTTCCCTTTCCGAAAAAAATTAATCCCCGAGTAGGAGATATCTTCAGGTAGGCCTTTTCTCCTAGTTGGAATGCTAAAGGTCTCTATTTATCGTCAACCCAATTCTTCTGTTTCTTTCATGAGGGTGACCTTCTTTTTGGTCAACTGCACTAACTTAAGTCTAGTAATTTGTTTCTCTCCCACGTCAGCCCAACAAAAAGGTGCCTTACATTTTTGGTCACACAGGACTTCATGGGTGCCATCCTTATGCCACTTTGGTAACTATTATTGTAGGAAAACTAGATCAGTGTCAAATATTCCCACCCAATTACCTTTGAATTCCAAAACATAGGTGCTCAACATATCCTCTAAGGTCTAGATTGTCCATTCATTCTATCCATGAGGATGGTTGGCTATGCTGAGTTCTATCTTTGTGCCCATGACTTGCTAGTGACTTTTCCAGAATTACAATGTGAAACGTGGGTCTCTGTCTGAGACTATGCTAACTAGTACCCCGTGTTGCCTTACTATTTCCTATAAGTACTGTGAGGCTAGCCTATCTATGGCATAGGTTGTTTGAATGGGTAGGAAGTGTGTAGATTTAGTGAGTTGATCCACAACTACTCATATTTCATCATATCCTTGCCTTGTGTTTGGCAGGCCAACCATGAAATCCATGATGATGTGTTCCCATTTCCATTCTGGGATCTCTAGGGATTGAAGTGATCCTCTTAGACACTAATGTTCCACTTTTACTTTGGTAGATTAGACAATGCGAAAAAAATATTTAGCTATATCCCTCTTCATTCCAGTCTGCCAGAACTTTTCCTTAAGTTCCTGATACATCTTTGCACTCTTGGGATGTATGGAGAACTTCGAGTTGTGTGCCTCAACAAGTATGTCCTTCTTTAGCTCATCCTACCTCAACACACACAACCTACATATATATGAAAATAGAAGGGTTTATTGATATATATATATATATGTGTGTGTGTGTGTGTGTGGAAGATATGCTATAAATAGAGGGTGTTTTGTGTGTTGAGAGTGGAGTGAGTGTGGGTATGGGTGTTTTAGACGGGATTTTTGTGTATGTGTGGGAAAAAGAAGATAATGGCCCCTTTTTATAGAGTTTCAGGCAAGAAATATGATTTTTATATTATAACGTCAATTTATAATAAATGCATAGAAGATAGGATAATATAGGATAAGAGTAGATATGAAAAGATAAGATAGGATAAGATAATATAAGATAAGATAAGACAAAATATTTTTGTAGTTATCCAATTTGTTATGTTTATCAAGAATTTTATCAAGATATTAGCATTTAAGAACATTTATTTGGAGAAAATGACATGTTTGGATAAGTATATATATATATATTTGATAAAACATGACCTATTATATAAATTCAAAAATTACATGTATATATAGCTATATGACTTTATTACGAATAAATTAATAAGCTGTAATTATTGAGAACACATGCATGTACGTATATAAATTTCTCGATTTATATATGCATCAAAAATTTAATTGTTTATGATAAATATAATTATCACCTCACATAATTCATATATAAAAGAAGGATCATATTAAATGTGAAATATAATTATGCATGCGCGTATATCATAAGAACTGATTTTTATATAGTTGTTAGACCTAAAATCGGGATGTCACAACTCTCCCTCCCTTAAAAGAATCTGGTCCCCAAATTCTTACCTAATTGAATAACTTTGAATAGCATTTACGTATTTTCTTTTTGGGTTCCCAAGTCACCTCTTCAACTTAATGGTTTTGCCATAGTACCTTGACAAATGGAATTTTTCGATTTCTTAACTCTTGGATCCTTTGATCTAAAATATGAATAGGCTTTTTTGTGTAGGTAAGGTTAGGATCAAGGGGTAAGTTTTCAAGTGGAAGCGTAGGGGTTTCATCAGTGTAGTATTTTCAGAGTGGGGATATATGAAATACATTGTGGATTTTGGTTAATCTAGGTGGTAAGTCTAGCCGATATGCACAAATTGAGTTTATTGAAATTATTAAAAATAAAATTGGTACAATCTCTAAACTTGATCCTCTTATTCTTCCTTCACGAATTTGAAATTTGAAAATTCAAACACTTCCGGAGCGGATTTGGTAGTTTTATCTTCTTGGAACTTGAGTTGGTCTTCAATAACGCAATTCGTAGGCTTCGCAACTTAATTACAAATCAAACATCGATATTTTTGATGAACGCCACAAAGAACGCTGTGAACACCGTTGACTTGACTTGATATATATTTGGAAAAATCGCCGATTTGCTAGCTTAGCACCTTGTCTGCAGATCGAACGCCTTGATTTGGTTGATCTTGGTGAAGAGCACCTGGAACTTCGCCTTGATTGTTGTGTATTTGACTTGGAAAAACATTAATTCCCTGGTTTCACACCTTGATTGCGGATCAAATGTCTGGATTTGATGATCTTTGTGAAGAACGCTGAGAACTTCTACTCGATCACTTCTAATCTTCTTGAGAGAATCACGGGATTTCCTTCGCTTCTCTTACTTTGAAGACTTCTTGTGCTTCGATGTCTCCTCTTTCTATGTGTCTTTGGCTTGTAGAGAAGACCCCTATTTATAGGTGTAGAGGAGAGTCTCTTGCCATGTTTACTTGACGAGATGGCGCAATTTGATTGGCCAACTCAAATTTGCTAGCAATTCATTTCCTTAATGAAAAGATGTGATTTATTGTCAAAATAATAATATCTAGCATATATATTTGCAAGATATTATATTTATTGCCAAAATAGTAATATCTAGCATATATGTTTGCGAGATATTATATTTATTGCCAAAATAGTCTAATTTGATACTCGGCACTATTTGATTGGCCAAGAAAATATATATAAAAATATCAATTAATTAACTATTTTATTTAGGAATTAATTTTGAGTAAATTCCACAAATAAAAATAGAAAATATAACATCAATATTTGACATGTGTTGCCGTTTAATTGGCAATGAATTTGATTTGTCTACAAATGCTCCCTCGAAACTTGTTCACGAAAAGTGTTTCAAAGAGTGTCTTAAGGTGAATGAGTCTCGGTCTTTTTTTTTAGTTGGGCTTACTAATATTGTAGGTTTTGAACTTTGCGCAGAGGATAGTGGGCCAAATTTAATTTCAATTTTAGTAGCCCATTCCATCATCTTTTTATCCTCAACTTAATTAAGCCCAATTGACTGTAATTTCCATCATGAATAGTTGACCCAATATTGCATAGTCCATTCTTAGCTCACTTGTCTTAATTGCAATTGAATTCTCAATTGAAAATTGAACTACTGCAACACACATGACAGTAGTAGCTCACCGGGTCTGCGATTCTGTTGATATTTCCTTCCTTTTTTTTTCTTTTTCCTTTTACAAAACCTACAGCCTAGGTTTTCCTTAATAAGAATTTGATTGCAATTTCCATTCTTATACAGCAGTATCTTGCCGCCTTCTTCGCCGACTCTTGTTGCTAGTAAAAGAATATCCTTTTAGTGGCTAAGCATTCTATGGCAATTCAAGATCACTAATTGGTGAATTAACTTGTTTCAATTCTTGAATAAGAATAAATTCTTTCTAAGAAAGCACTCTACCCCTATAAATATGCAACTCTTGTTTCATCTTCTCATACATTATTCCGAGAATAGAGCATTGATTAGCTTCAATCCTTGGCTTCTTTCTGCTGGTTTTTTTTTTTGGTGAGCAGAATTTGATTGGGTATTTTCTTGATTTTTCAGGTGGAATTACCTTATCAATCTTCTCCTACTTTGCTCTTCAAATTTCGCACACCAAGTGTTTGTTAAATTAACAAAGAAGAATTACCGTTTCTTTCCCAGATTGAATTCTTCCTTTTTTTTTCCCAGTTATTTGTCGGTTACTCA
This sequence comes from Petrea volubilis, assembly GCA_026212405.1. NCBI lineage: Eukaryota > Viridiplantae > Streptophyta > Magnoliopsida > Lamiales > Verbenaceae > Petrea > Petrea volubilis. The sequence goes on from CM047879.1 coordinate 2,800,666, forward strand.
AAGTCACGCAATACCCAGTGAATTTTGCTTCTTGCAATTTGCAAAGACCCTTGGTAAAATTCTATCCCCTTTGACTGCTTTGTCCCTTTCGCTGCTTTTTTTTTTTTTGGCCCAAGAAGATCAACAAATTTGGCTATAAAATTTAATTCACCAGACATTCTGCTACATATGGACTTAAAGCATCACATCAACCCTTTATTCCTTTGTTCAAAACTTGCTTATTGGAGACAAAGGCCACGGACAATTTTTTGTATTTTTATTTTTGTTTGCCAACGAATCTGAAATCCGCACCAATTTTCTTTTAATAAGCATGAAAATAGTGGTGATCTTGTGTTTATCGTGTCGTCGTATTCTCAATTTAGTGGTAGTTTATTCACTAAATTTCCAAGAACTTTCACTCACTCAACTTTGCACACCACTTGCTTGTCAAATCGTCAGTAGAGGTACACTCTTTGACATCCTTTTCCTTTTTTTTTTCCATGCAACAGGTTCATTCAAGGAGCTATCTACACAAGATTGACAGTAATTGTTAACTAATTCACTTGCTTGCGTTCTTGTTCGTACTTTGATAGGTTAATCTATGGTGTTTTAATGATCATTCATCTTCTTCTGGAGTGAAGCACTTGATCATCCTTGATGACGAGAAACAACCTATCGAGAAGGGTACAATCTTAGCGGTCTATGCCCCCTTTATTGGCCGATACACGATGTAGCACCCTGACCCGGAGCAGCTCTCCCCGAGTCGGTCGCTATTCGATCAGGCAAACCTGGATCTAAAATCAACAATTAATGTCTCAAAATAAAACAACTCCACGATTCGCCTTGTACTCATGCCCTGACATCACATATGCATAATTTATCCAAACGACCCAAAATAACCATGTATACCTAAATTCCACATTTGTTTTAATGACACATATGAGTACGTTTCCACTTACATGTTCAAGAAAAAGCCACGGGCCATATATTACATAGATAAATACCCGAAATACAACCATTGGCCCTCATAGGACCCGAATACATACGCTAATCATTTGGTATGAATAAAATACAAATGGAAGCCATTTAGTACTTGTCTTTGCGCAACGATAACCTTCGATCTCAGTCTAGTTCTCTCTCAATAACTCTGAGAACAATAATCATCAAATAAAAGATAATGAGTCCAAGCGACTTAGTGAGGATATACGACATATGCAAGGTAATGAAAAGATAATATTCATGTATATATCTCTGGTATATGTACCTCGGGGCTATTCAGGGCGTGGTTACAGGAATATCATAAACTAATCTTATGAAAACAGTAATGCGATAGGGTTCGGTCGATCATTACAAGTAGAGACGCTATCTCATTTCTGTCTAATATTCCCTTAAAGAAGAATCAATACGACAGTTGAGTAAAAACTTCACTTAAACACATAAGGTGCTCGTGTGTATAATATGTGCACATAGTCATGTAATAATTCACATAATACTTTACCTTTGGATCACACTATCGTGATCCTAATTGTCTTATAATTCCAACACAATATTCACAATAATTACACTAATTCCAACCAATTGTGGTGTTTTCAATCAAAATATCGACAATAATTACACCAATTCCATCCAATCTTGGTGTTTTCAATCACAATATCCCTAATACTTGCACCAATTCCAACCAATCTTGGTGTTCAACCAATCACACCGGTGGTCATATCTAGAGACTTTGCCAATTTCCTATAACCTACAACCAATACATCGAACACTCCATCCATACAAGATGGGATTAGGACATGGATGGCGAGAACTATTTTAAGATTGGCAAGCCCATTGCCGCCTGATCAAACTCTAGCCCCATCCACACTGAGAACACATTTGGGCCCGGCATGCACAATTAAAGATTGTCACATAAACATATTCTCACATAAAGATCATGATTTTATGCTTTAGGAGAGCATATATTGGATAATATATATAGTAAATAAGACCATAGCAGCATACAAGGATATAACAAATCAAGGGCTCGAATGTCAAACAATGCAAGGTGTTATTGGAACATATAACAATATACAAATCGAACGATAGTAATTCAGGAACGGTCTCAATAACGGGCAAAGGTGAGTATCACCACCTTATCTCTTCACGAATAAGAAACAAGCAGGACCCTTCCTTATCCCTCCCAATATTTTGGCGGCCACTCCAGACAATACAGTTAATAAACAGCTGATCGGGGTACTTCCCCACCCGATCGTCCCATGAGAGCTTCCCATGGAACAAACGCGAACTATGGGCACCCCCGTAGTCACCAGAACAATACAATCCCCAGTCTAATAAACAAACATAAAGGTTCCAAAACAGTGTAGTGCAATACAATAACCAATAATCACAATACATGAGGGACAACAAGTCCTCCTCAATACTGTACAGTAGCACCGGTAACAAACAACCACAATCAATCGGTATCAGGAAACAATTGAACTCTGTCACGGCTCAAATAGGTTGCAAGCCCAGACAACACATCGGACAAGGCGACAATCATGGGAATACAAACAAGATAGTAGCAAGATTAAAATACAAAATTGAAATGGACGGCAAGCCGAAAACAGCCTAATACAAGAGCATCGGTTCAAGAGATCGATCAGGAGTACAATACGATTACAACAGGCAATGAGCCTAAACCATTCGAAATAGTAAGGAATATTTGAGCTCATAGTTAAGTAAGTACGATAGAAATACGGTGGCTATACTTTCCAACAAGAAAAGGTAGAACCCTCACCTGGATGCACTTACCGAAGCCCGTTATGTTCACTTATCAGTGCCTTTGCACACGTTCACCTAGAATTCAAGAATAGCATAATTTAACCAAGTACAATCCATAATCTATTACAATTCCATATCAAGCATAATTCATTTATTGACTAAACCAAAATAACTTAATAGTTCCTCAAGGTCTTTATGGCCAATAACTCAAATTCTTAACTTGTGATTTCACACATGCATGGCCTCGATCCATGCCAAAAGCCATAACTTATAGGTACATATGATAGTAAGCTAAGTTCATTGTTCAATGTCCCATTCACTTTGAAAAATCATTACAAAACTAGTTCTTTGGGTTTCCATATGCTTTACTTGCTCAATTCATCCACATGCACAATCTTCACTTACTAACCTCCTTACACATACATAAATTTAATCTATGCACGAACAACTTTCCGTCATATACATACATTCACATCTTGTAAGACTTGCGTAATTCAAAATCCTAACCGAATCATCTAAATATATGTATATAGATCAAATATTGGGTCAATAATCGATTACCATTTAACCAAGTGCTAAAACAGGTCCTATACCTCAAAATTTGCGCTCAACCCGTCGAGAAGGGCATTCTGCCCGGAAACCGCCGCTGGAGCCGCCGGCCACTGGAGCCACCTACCTACCATCGCCGAAATCAAAACCTATTTCAAGTGGAGATTTACCTCGTCCCGATCTATCAAAGCCCTCTATAAATTTTACAACACTCGAAGTCACTTGGGTTTAATTGAAGGAAATCGAAATTGAGCCCTAACTTACCCACTTCGCGTTCGTCGTGCAATTGCCCTGCCACCGGCCATCGAATCATGAAATTGAGGCCACTGTCGTGTTCCTCATGTCAAGGCGTTCCAAGCCCGGTCGAGCTTCACCGAAAAAGTGTCCGATTTCCGTCGACCCGCCGCCACTGCCGCGCCTCTGCTATCGCTGTTAATTTTTCAATTGGTGAAACAAAGTAACACTACCACCATCTTGTTCCTCTCGTCGTGGGGATCAAAACGACATATCATTTGTGCGATTTAAGGAAGAAACGAGCAAGATACGGGCTTGGGAAATTTAGGAGAATATAAATGTATGATATGTATGTATAGGTATAGGTATAGGTATGCGTACGTGTTTCAGCCTTAGGAGAAGAAGATGAAGATTAAGAAATGTAGTACAATCAATGTGACCCGTGAAGTTACAACAGCCTTACACTTTGGTCCTCAAGGTTTGGAGAAATTTTCAATTAAGTTCAAAAGTATATAAATCAAGTCCTACAAGTTCTAATTCTTCCGTATAGGTCCCTCACATTAGAAATGTAGTACAATCAACTCTTCCATGTCTTTCCATTAGGTCCCCAAACTTTCAATACGTAACAAAAATACCCCTTACCAATATTTTTCCAATTATAACACAAATGTGGGGTGTTACAATGAAGCAATGGCCAAGATTGACGAATCCACTCTACACAAAAGAATGGTCTCAAGAGATTCCTTTGAAAAAGATGTCCAAGATGTGGTGCTTGCAAGCAGCTCATCACAAATATTCAGACGAGCCAAGTATCTTTCCAATGCTAGGGCGAAGCATCATTGAAGGCAAGGCCAAGTTGGGAGACTCTATCCGATTCGAAGGCAAGTTCAAGTATGTCAAAGGCTACTGGAAGTGGACGGAAGACATCCTCAGTTAGTGCAAGCACAAGTTAGTGGAGGCCGGGATCTATGACGCGGTATTTACTTTATTGTTCACTTACGATTACCACCCGGAGATCATCAAGGCATTTTGCGAGGCATGGAGTCTTACTACCAATACCCTTCTGACTTCATTTGGATAGCTCTCCATATCATTGTGGGATCTGTGTACTTTAGTCGGCCTTCCATTGACAGTACTTCTCTATAACGAGGTGGTTCCCAATGCCATGGAGCTTACCGGAGTTGATGAGACGGCCCGAAGGTTTTGTTCCCAGCTACTACAAGTACTTGTTTCACGACTTCCGCCTGCTACAAAGGAGTGCCGAAGGAGGTCAACTCTCTCAAGTCACACTCAGCGAGTGGGTTAGGTTCTGGTCCAAGAAAGACACTAAGTACTGCCAACCACCACTGCTAAGCAGGAAGAAGTCAACTCGTTCGAAGTCAACTCACAATTCACTCAGTTGCTTTGGCACTCACAAGGGCTGGTCCAGAGTAGAAGAAGAGTTGTTTTCCAAGTTTAGCTTCACGGGAAGTTTAAAAGAAGCGATGTACTTGGCGGCGTATCTAGCTTGTTGGCTTTGCACCTTCTTCCTTCCAATTGATGACATTAGCTTCATACGTCCAAGCACTTTTAAAGTTGTGAGCATCATGGCAAATGGGTACAAAGTAGGTCTTGCAATCCTGACTCTAGTGACCTTCTACAATGGTTTGAACAAGATCTCGAGTTCAGCACGACTAACGCGTGTCTACTCCTCTTTTCTTATCCACTTTATCTTTGGCTGGCTATCGCACTACCTCAAGATTCATTCTCAAGTTCATCAAAGCATACGCGGGGCCAAGATGACATAATTCTCCGGGGAAGGCGGCGCAAGACACAATGACCCAAAGGAAGCTCACAAGAAGATCCACAAAGGGGAACTTGTCTCTTGGACTTGAAACATGATCATGAAGCATAACAACTTCCCATACATAGACGATGAGCATGTTGACAAGGTTGATCAAGATTACTTCATCGCTATTCGTTCTAGCTATCTACCTGCGATAAGGTGGGCGTTTAATCATCGAGCCTTATAGCCCTCACCGTTTTAGCTACCAATTTGGGTATCATCAAAAAGTTCCTGGAGTTCTTGAGCAAGATATTCATAAAGCTTTTTTAGACGAAGGCATCCAATATTGGCGCTTGTGCACTTACTCCAAATCAATGTCTCAAGTACGTTCCCGTGAATACGAAGAAGTTTTCTTCGGACAGCAACAAAAAATGGTGGGACAAAGCTCATGAAACCTTCATCGAGGAGAATGTTACAAAGCTAGCTGACTTAAGTTTGCCCAAAGCTTCAGCCCCATACGAGAAACAAGATGAAGGATACAAAAGAAAAGCTGCCATTAATCCTGTAGAAGAAAGTCGAAGTAGCAATGCAAATCATCAATGGAAGAGGCCTCCCAAGCCCTCAATTGATGAATTTGTTAGCGAGGTTGTCTCTTAATGCTTTCCCTCTTCAACTTTCTTTTATTTCCTATTTTTTTGAATTCTCCTACTTTAAAACATGTAACGTTTTAAGGGGAGAATGAGATGCTCAACCTTGATGATGATGATGGATCTGAAGATAGCCAAGGATTGACTATAGGATCTAACTCATCAACTGCAGAACCTCCACTTGCTAAGAAGGGGCGCAAAGAGGTGCCCAAGTTGAACGAAGCAAAACCAACACTTCCATGCCTTGAAGTTTCAATTTTTCTGGGGGAGAAGTTCATCCATAATCATCAAAAGGAGTTTCTTCAGAAACTGTGGAGGGATCTTCTAGACAAGATATCACATACTTCTCTCGATTTTCTTTCCTCCATTGAAATTTAGGTCAATGTAGTGCTCAACTCGATGAAAAATTTTAGCGATTTTGACATCTCCTATGTGGAAGGATCACTCAATCTTTTTATTTGCCAAGATAGCTACTTTTGATAAGGCGAGGTCTGCATTCTCTGAGAAAGCGTCTAAGGAATTTACTGCCCATCAGTTACAAGAAACCAAATAACGTCTTTCAAATGCCAAGACTAAAGAAACCAAGGAGGCTAATCTAATTCAATCTACCAAGGAGGATTTGGAGCAAATTCAACAAGAGATCAATAACAAGAATAGGCGGAAGAAGAGTTTGTTTCAATCATTGAAGCAACAACAACTCCTACAAAGTGCTCAACCTGAAGTTTGCGAGAATGAAAGGAAATCACCGCCCTCCAGAGTGCTTCTTGACTGAGTGATGAAGAGATTGAAGAAATGAAGCTTTTGACAACACGACTCGAGGCTGTTAGGGAAGAGTTGAAGAATTTGAGTTCTTTTGCTTGAGATTAGCGTAAGACTTTGCATTCTTTTTTTCCTTTTGCTATAAACAATGTTTCCCCTTTTTTTTCATTGTTTTTGATTACACAATCGAAATCTTTTCACATACTTTCTATTTTGCAATCTCTTGAATGTGAATGCAACTCCTGTTATCTTTCAATACAATGAATTTTAGCACATGCCTTTCATAGTAAATTAATACTAACATGAAAATACAATTCACTACAAATTTCAACTTTATGTAATAAATCGCTAACTTTCATGAAAATAAAATCTATTGCAAACACGATTCTTCAACCGTTCTGGCTTCCAATTTGGCAAGATAATGGCTCCACTAAGAAGTATATTTTTAAAAATCTTGATTAAACTTAGAAATTATCTAAGTTGCCTACGTACCCAATAAAGGGAACAAGTCATAACGTAGTTCAAAGATAGAAATTATTTTGAGGGGGAGCCGTACACAGTTTATACTTGTGCGGGCCAGGAGTATCCATGGCTTAACCACCCTGGACAAGGTGGAGTATTTCTAAATTTAACCACATGAAATACCTTTAGTGGAGTATGTTAGCAGTTTAACCACATGCATTACTAATAGTGGGTACCGTACATAGTTTATACTCATGTAGGTCAGGAGTTTGATGTTGTAATGACCGAAAAAAGACCCTTCATATTTTATTAAAATAATAATTTTCACATAAAATTTGTACAAAATATAAGAGTTTCAAAAGAATATAAAAGTAAGTTTATTGCGTAAAAGGCTTCTAAATGCTTCCTACTGCGCCACTCTGATCCGCTATCTCATTTCTTTCTAAAAATAGTCACATAAAGAAGAATCAATGCGACTGTTTGGGCCCAGCATGCGCAAATCAAGAGTTCCACATATTTTCAAATAAAGAACATACTTTCCTACTTATAACTTTAAAACATAAAAGCATACCAAAATCATGTTTTGCAATAATACACATACATGCTTTCATATTAATTCTATGTACATAAAATATGAATATAACTAGAAACATACTTTCTAATAACTTGTAGTAGCATAATGAAGCAAAATATCATCATAATAAAATGATAAACTAGCACTAGAAATTAACTTATGTAATTAAGGAAATTCCTATCTTAACTTATTTCTCGATTGATATATATGTAGATGTGTATCTCGAAACATGTACATATATATAAATTTCGAATATAGAATATACTAAAAATTATTTTTAACAATTAATATATTAGTATAGTAAGATTATAAATTCAAAGTATAGATATGAAAATACATACATATATATATGTGTGTGTGTGTCTTGATTATAATATATTAGAGAATATTATACATTATTCATAATAAAATCACATATTTGAGATAGAATCACATAATTCACATACAAAATAATAATCACATAAAACACTAGATAATTTAATAATATAATTAACTTTTAAAATACCTAGAAATACTGGGTCATTACAGATGCAGTTTAGGCTCGTGCCTTAGGAACAATTTGCATCATTTACTCATAGTAGCGCTTCAAGAATTTCCCATTTATGGGGCCAATCCTCAAGCCATCTTTGGCGACCAACTTGTATGTGCCATTTGTATAGGCTTCTTTAACAACATAAGGGCATCCCACTTGGAGGTGAACTTGTTTCCGGTCTAGTGAGTTGTCATGATGGGCCTTCTCACAGTAAGCACTAAGTCACCCAATTGAAAAGAGCATGTCTTCACTTTCTTATTAAATGCTCTGGAAATATGAGCTTGATAACACTCAAGTCTCTATTGTGCTTATAGCCTCTTTAAATCAAGGGCTTCCAACTCTTCAAGACGTGGGCATGCATTATCTTTGTAACGACCCTGTAAATCCTTTATTTAACTATTTTATATTATACAAGTTTTATATGATTATTTTGTGAGTTATTCTTTCAAAATATGATTTTTATTTGCGAACAAATGAGCATATTACTACATAAATATTGATAAAATATTATAAATTCCAAATATTCTTAAAATTTCATGCATTTAATCTTTCTAAACTCCCAGAATTATTTAATATATTATTTTCACCTTTTACCTATTTTCCCAAGAATTTTTAGTAATTTTCGAAAAACATTGTCTTTAAGTTCTTAATTTGAAATATAATTTTTAAAATGCTTAATTATTATCAAAGAATGAAAATAATAATATAAATAAATATTTTAGATTTTATTTGACTTATAAAAATTAATTTTCGAATTTTTAGAATTTTATTTCTATTTTTGGGCGATTTTTGAAAAATTGGCAAAACAAGGGGTATTTTGGTCTTTTCACCTCTCCAACCCCAAATTTCATTTTTTTGCTGCGAAATAAGCAATAAAATACTTAATAAATAAGAGTTTCAGATTATATAGGTTTTTGTTTGATTTTAGTTGATTTTATTTTATATTTTATCAAAATATCTTTACTAATACATACTCTTGAAACCTAGCTCTCATATACATATATAAGTATATATTAGTGGTGATATACATAGCTGCATATACACACACACATAGCCACATACATATACATGGTGGTTAGTAAAGTGAGGTGTATGTATAAACATCCATGTATAAATGTATGGAAGAGGTATTTAGTTGAATATAATATGTAGGTATTTGTGTCTAATATCTTGCAAGATCATTACACAAGACCATACACACCCACAATCCTCATTTTTCAGCCCTCTAAGCCCCAAAAACCGTGCCCCCTTGCTCCCCGACATACACTCTTTCATTTTCTCTCAAAACACTATCATTTTCTCTCAAAATACTACACTACTTGGAAGAACACAAGGTAGGAAGACTTTTTTATGCCTTAAGTAGAGGTTTTCTTCTTCTTTCTTATGAAGAATAGGCAAGCTTCCATACTCTTGTGCCCAAGCAATGTAAAAGATCAAGCTTGAATGGCCTAGAGTGAGAGCTTTTGCCAAACATGCCTCCAAATTGAGGATTTTAGTTATTTTACAATCTTCATGTTACTTTAAAGCTTTATGGTTAAATTTTCATATTATAACTCTTGTTGGGAGGAAGTTGAAGAGTGGTTAGACTTGTAAGCATGATCTTGAAGATATTATGTGATTAATATGCTTTATTTGAAGCAATATGTGATTATTATGTTTTATTGGAAATATTATGTGTTTAATATGCTTTATGTGAAGTAATATGTGATTATTATGTGAGTTTATGCTTTATTTGAAGTATTGTGAAACCCTTATGCTTTAGTTGAGGTATTAGAAGATTATTCTATGTTGTTCTTGAAAGAGTTAGTAAAGAAAGCTCCACATAACTATTATTTGATAAGTAAAACTTTTACTATAAATTTATAATATAGATTTATGCCTATTTTAGCACTTTAAATACTATGGATTTATGCTTATTTTGTTTTAAAGATATACTTAGTTTATATACATAAAGTATTTTAAACTAATGATTATTTTTGTATTTAAGTTATATGTCTAAGTTGTACATGGATATACATAAATATATAATATATTTAGGGCTTCATTATAGGTTAACCTATCTACTTAATACTAATTATAATAAATATATATCTATGTTATGCGTATATGTATATATGTAGTTATATATATATATATATCATTATAGATTAATCTACCTACTTAATCTTGACTTCTAATTATAATCTATTTAGGTATATATATGTTATACGTATATGTATATATGTAGTTATATATATATATATCATTATAGGTTAATCTACCTACTTAATCCTTAATTCTAATTATAATCTATCTAGATATATATATATGTTGTACGTATATGTATGTATGTAGTTATATACTTATATATTTTAACTTAAATATATATAGTTATGTTGTACGTACTTATATCTCTATATTTATCCATATAATTATATTAGTTATATTTTAATCTTTATATTTCTATATTTGAACTAGTTATATTTATATATTTATATTTATATATTTATATTTATATTTGGTCTATTTACATATTTTGCTACTAGCTATTTACATATTATATTTATATATTTATATTTATATTTTATCTATTTACATATTTTGCTAGTAGCTATTTACATATTTAACATTTCTAAGTAAGTATGCTTTCATTTATAAGTGTGGAGCTTACTTTACTAAACTATAATATAAACTTCCAAAGATTATGTGCATGTGTGAACAAATTGAAATTCTGTGAATCGGCCCATGTGCTGGAATGGTATGGGGGGTGTTCCACCGGGACATACTATTGAGTAGCCGGGAGAGTTCACAACCCTTCCATCTCCTAATCCCCCCTTGGGTAGACGAAGGGATCTACTCAAGAGAGAGGGTCGTAGGACAATACTAAGGCGTATGCCCGGGATACGACCATTGGAGGATAAGGCTGGCGGGAGAAATGTGCTGGTTGTTATTTCGGCCCAGGTAGTTATAAGGGTCACTGTCAGGTGACGAAAGGTAGAAAGTGTGAAACTATATGTGTGCTATGTGTAACTAATGTGCACTTGACACCCGAGCACCTTATGTGCATAAAGAAATATTTCTACTCAACGTATGTTGATTCCATGTTACATAATGATTTAGATGCTTCCGAAGCTAGCCTTTATGACGAGGAGGAGGAGGAACCTTGTGAAGTATTTTACTAGGAAGGAAAACGTAGGATTTCCGCTGCATACCTATAGTTAGTGGTTTTTGTAACTAGTACGTTTTGGATGTACCCTTATGTTATGTAATGTAACTAGTACGTTTTGTAATTAATAATGTACGCATATATGTAACCACTAACAACAACAACAACAACAACAACGGTAATAATAATAATAATATAATAAAGGGTTTTCGGGGTCGTCATAGGTGGTATCAGAGCTTAGGTTTATGCCTAAGCTATGCTGGGTAAGGATCCTCGGCGTAAGATTTTGGAATAGAAAGGAGATGGGTTTGATCCGAGAAGGTTGATTAGGGATGAATTTCCTTGGGTTGTGTTTGACATGCGGGGTGGCGGGTGTGGCTGGGCGGGCGACCAGTGCATACTTTGCTCCCCTAAATGGAAAATACTTGACTAATTTGAGGGTAAGGCGAATTTTTTTGGGTAATAGTTATAAATGACTACTTGTGGAATTATGTGACTTAAGTTCTACGTGTGTAAAATTCACCTCTGGAACCTATAGGAACCAACTCGAGAGTCACCACGAGTATATGTGAAGTTGCTAAAACCTCTAGTGCATCTAATGGATTTTATATTAGGTTGAATTATATTATACAAAAACGTATCTTTTGGTAAAAATTAGTATTGAAATAGGGACATTGAGAATTGGGAAAGGTAGAGGCTATGTACTTTGTTGAACTTAAGAAAAGAAAGATTTGGAAGCTTGTGGAGGTCTAAGGCTCGGAATTTGTGAAAGGATTCATAATTATACTATGGTAGTAGAAACGGTATTGCGATTTGAAAAGAACAACGAAGCAATTGAAAACTTTAGACACTTCGTGAGACTACGATCTAGGGGCGGCCCAAGTGGAAGGAACTCTGGAGGATATATCAAAGCTGCAAGAATTGTTGTGCGAGGTAACCAAATAAGCCTACAACGTGGAAGGTACGCATTTAGCTTGTTTCATTTACTTAGAACTTTGATTGATCCAAGTTCACTACATGTTTTCTAAGCTATAGGTTCAATCTGACATTTATCACATGAGTTAGAAGTATGACTTAGATGTAGCCGCTATCCAATATTGATAAGTTATTTGATTAAGTACAAGAAGTTTCAGTATATTCCAAACTGGATTCGAAATTAGGTGAGAAGGCGAGGGAGAATTTTAGTAGTCATGGGGAAAAAGAGCAATTATGGAATAGAATAAAGATATATAACAAAGCTACTAGGAATGATGAACTTAAGTATAGGTTTCTATTTTAGGCGAAGTGTGTAATAGTTAAATGATGATTTTCCTTGTGATAGTTATGTTTCTTAATTCTTTTCGTAAGACCTCATCATTACTTATTCAAAGGATCTCTAAAATTCATTTTACTTGGAAGCAACTTTTTATAATCTCCATAGGAGATGTACTTTTTAATCGAACCTTGAAGCCTATATTATTTGTGTGATTTGTTTCTAAAGCTATAAGATTGCTTAGTACATATTATTTTTACCCCTATATTTTCACAATATAGATATTTCTTTGGGATATCTCTTACAACCAATATAAAGGAAAGAAAATGCCAATTTTGTCTTAACTTTATCTAAAACAATGATTCCAATAGCAAGTCTTTTGTTTCCGTAATCATTCTTTTTGCTTTTAAGGTACTTTTCAAAATTTTCCCAATTGACATCCCTTTTTATCTCTTTCTTGAAAAGTTTGTGATAGAGGAAATTTCCAAATTATTTCACCTATTAGCAAAAGCTTGAAATCTTTGCAATTTACGCCAACCGAAGTTTTCCTTATTCGACACTTCAGTTGACCAAGCTGTTATTCAACTTGTATGCATTCTCATGTGTATCAATAATAATCCATTGGCAATCTTTTATTTCATTTGCTCTTTAACTTCAAACATGAAAATATGTCGAATCAAGTTTGGAAAATTGATGAGTTATCCTTGATCTCTAGTAAACTTCTTCCTGTATATTCCTAAATGATATTTGAAAATTAAAATGTTGAGAAATATTTTCAAATCCTACAACATTTATAACTCACTTCTTCCACTTGTCAATTTTCTGTTTCTATTAATTAAACTTTTGTTTTCGCTCTGCCATATACATCTTAGATCTGGTTTTGTATCCATTCGGACTATCACAACCCTTAGTCATATGTGAAAAAAAAACAAATTTACAATTTGAACCTATCACCAAAGATTTCGTTATAGGATTACTTTGAACTTAGCAAGGCAATAGTGCAATATGGATAGTTGTGGATAGCCTTATGAAAAGCTTCCACTTCATTATGTGGTTTAGAATGGCAGAATATTAGAAACAAGACATAGTTGGACTTCTTGGTGCTTGGTGTCTCGATTAGTATAGTCTTGAATAGAAACCCATAGTTTGCCCTAAATTTTGGGAAGAATTACAAAATGTTTGAACCACTAAGTTAAACGTAAGTATTTCTCTTCAACCTCAAACTGGTGGACAACTAGAAATAATCATACAAACCCTTGAAGACATACTTCGAATTTGAAGGAAGTTAAGATCGACACCTCTCACTAGCCAAAATTTGCCCCTCACAATAATTAATAACCCATAGTTGGCATGATCCTTTTGAAATCACTTTATGCACAAGGAAATAGATCCACAGTGTTTTGGAATGCAGTGGCAAAAGTGAAGCCCAAAGTTAGTACGGGAAAACACCAAAGTCACCAAAGTAGCTCGAAAGTGAATGACAGAAACACAAAGTTGTTAAAAGAGTTACTCAGATAAGAGATAACAAGATTTGGAATTTGAATTAGAAAAAAAAAAGAGTCTTGAGATTTGGAAAACAAATGAAACACTTAATCCAGGATATGACTGTTCTTTTGACATATTGGGAATAATAGGAAAAGTAGTAGTGTAAGTTGGCATTACCTTCTACCTGCTAGAGGTACATAATGTCTTCTATGTATCTATACCCAAGAAATATCACTTGGATCCCTCACATACACTAAACCACGACAACCTAGATATTTACCCAGATTTAACCTATGTTGAAGAGCCTATTGAAAATATTGAATTTGAAGAATGCACTTTAAATGAAATACCATCAGTTCTTCATCTTTTGGTGCCATGCGTATCTGATTATACCCCGATGATCCATCCATGAATGATAAAACTTCACAACCTATAGTGGCATTAATCATAAGCTCAGCTATGGGCAGTGGGAAGTCATCCTTCGGACACGCTTCATTTAGGTCTCTGAAATTCAAATTTGGCCATTTTTCTTTCTCACTGGCAACTTGATATGTCTGTAGGGTACTTGACTTGTGACGACCCAGGTAATCCATGCTTTATTAATATTATTACTATGTACATACAAGAGTCTATTTAAACTCAGTACATATGAAACGCCAAAATCAATACAAGTTACATCGTATCACTAAACAACTTGCAAGCGACAAGTAAAAACCAAAGGCGAGTACGCAGCGGAATCTAACATCTTTCTTTCTAATAAAATGCCTCGAACGGTTCTTCTTCTTCCACAATTTCGGTCTCATCTAAAACATAATACATATTCAACATCAACACATGTTGAGTAGAAACACATACTTCAATTACATAAGGTGCTCGGGTGATAGTTGCACATAAAGCACACATTTTGCACTTTTCTACCTTTCGTCACCTAACAGTGACCCTTATGACTACCCATGCCGAATATACAACCAGCACATTTCTCCCGCCTGCCTTATCCTCCGGTGGTCGTATCCCGGGCATACGCCGAATATTTTCCTACGACCCTCTCTCTTGAGTAGAACACTCCGTCTACCCAAGGGGGGGATTAGGAGATGGAGGGAGTGTGAACTCTTAAAACCGGCTACTCAATAGTATGTCCCGGCGGAACACACCCAAACCACTCCGGCACATTTGGGCCCATTCACATAATATCACATAATCACATAATCATGGAAGTTTATGAAAAATTTGGTATATGTATAACAAATCTCATTTCTTTTTAAGAAAAAACAAATATGTGTATAAGTTTGATATGTTTAATAAGAAAATTAGTATACTTATGTAACTACGAACTTACTTTTAAACACTTTTTAAGATCAATATGTTTTCTTCTCAAAAATACCATTTTTGCAAGAAAATTAGTTTACATACTTAAAAACAACTACTTCATATACATAAAGATAGTAAGATTTGTGATCTAACATATTTGCATAGATTTGCTAGCTAACAAGTTAACCATAACATATCTAATAAACCTTCCTAAGCACATCACAAACACAAAATACCTATCAAAGAGTAAATCAAGAGAGAATCCTAAGAACTAATCACACTTTATGAGCACAATAACAAGACAATCATTTCATCATGAATAAAGCATATAAACATGGAGCAAATATCTCTAAGCCCAAAATTGGAGGGCATGTTTGGCAAAAGCTATCACTCAAGGCCAATCAAGCTTGTGTATTTTACATAGCTTGGCACAAGAGTATGGAAGCTTGCCTTGTAGGAAGATCCTACTCAAAAGAAGGAAAGAAAACACTTATGAAATCAAAGTAGGTTTCTACCTTAGCTTATACTTGAAAGGGGTATAAAGAAGAGTGAAAGGATGATGTTTGTAGAAGAAACTTGAGAGAGTATAGTGTGTGAAGGTGTGAGGACGTTTTTGGGGGTGGGGAAGTGTGTGGGAGGTCCTATTTATAGTGGAGAATGAGGATAGAAGCCAAGACTTGAGGACCAAGTTTTAATAAATGCAAATCTCCCTATTTAATGCAAATCTCCCAACTAGGCTTAAAATTAAATGCCTAATTAAATGAAATCTTCCACCTCCCTCATCTATTTCTAGCCTTGGTGTAACCCTAATCCATGAGTCATGAATCTAAATGATAGAAGACCACACAAGTGTATAAATTCTAGAAGAAATTCATCTTCTATTAATGTAGGATATTTTAATAAAATACTAAAGAAAATCAACCAAAATCTGATTTTATTTTATTGCCATAATTGTATAAGATCTGAAATTATCTACTTGTTTTAGATAAAATTCGAATTTGCCTTTATTTTATTGTTAAAAACCTAAAATTAGGGTTTTAGGGCATAAAATTAGGGTTTTGGAGCATAAAATCCGAAAATTCATAATTAATTTAGAAAAATTCCAAAATTATGAAATTTAATCTTTATAAATCAAGCATTATATGTATACTTCCCAGAAATTACAAATGTTTTAGTTAAGTTTTCGAAAATTGCAATTTAGGACATAGAAAGTTCGAAAATTGTGTTCGAATGTCAAATTCCTCTAAAATTTGGAAAATCATGTAATTCATTCAAAATTGATTTTCTCCATGCATAAAAGTATAGAATACTTAGTTATATTATTTTTGAAACTCATAAGTATTTAATAGATGAATTTTTCCAAGAGTGGTAATCGAAATTCAAAAATTGGCACTTTACCGTTCAAATTATAAATTGATCTAAAATTTGACTAAAATGTGAAAATGACATTTTCAAGAACATAAGACATTATATCAATTATTTAAATATTAAAGATTACCAGGTCGTCACATCCTCCCCTCCTTAGAAAATTTCGTCCTCGAAATTGGGTCCTATACTCAATCGAACAATTGTGGGTACTTTTCTTGCATTTCCTCCAATCGTTCCCACGTACTTTCTTCAATCCCATGGTATTTCCATAAAACACGTACTAACGGAATGATTTTGTTCCTCAGAGTACGCTCTTGGAAGTCTAAAATCCTAACCGGTTCTTCTAAGTAGGTCAAGTCTGGGCCAATATCGAGAGACGCATGATTTACAACGTGAGAGGGATCAGGATGGTATTTCTTAAGCATAGAGACATGGAATACGTCATGCACTTCTGCTAGAGTCGGAGGTAAGGCTAATCGATAAGCAACCTTTCCCACTCTCGCTCGTATCTCAAAAGGTCCAATATAGCGGGGGTTTAACTTGCCCTTCCGTCCAAACCTTAGAACACCCTTTTCTTGGTGAAACTTTCAAGAATACAAAGTCACCTACTCCGAATTCCAAGTCTTTTCGTCGTCTATCGGCATAACTCTTTTGACGACTTTGTGCCGTTTCCATTCGTTTCTTTATCATCTTGATAGCCTCTGTCGTCTCATGAATTAAGTCCGGACCTATAAGTTTACTCTCACCCACTTCGCTCCAACATACAGGGGATCTGCACTTTCTGTCGTAAAGAGCTTCAAAGGGAGCCATTCCTATCGTAGCCTGGTAACTGTTATTGTAGGCGAATTCTGCCAGGGGCAAATGTCGATCCCAACTTCCACCAAAATCTAGGGTACACGCCCTAAGCATGTCTTCCAAAATTTGGATAACTCTTTCAGTTTGTCCATCAGTTTGTGGGTGAAAAGCTGTACTGAAATTTAACTCAGTGTCTAGTGCTTTCTGTAGCCCTTGCCAAAATTTGGAAACGAACCGAGGATCTCGGTCAGATACTATGCTTACTGGAACACCATGTAACCTGACAATCTCACTCTTATAGATGTCTGCCATCTGATCCAATGAATAAGTCTTAGAGAATGCAAGAAAATGGGCACTTTTCGTGAGTCTGTCTACTACTACCCATACTGCATCATGACCCTTTTGTGTCCGTGGTAGTCCCATAACGAAGTCCATCGTAATGTGTTCCCATTTCCATTCAGGGATTGATAGAGGTTGTAGTAACCCAAAAGGCTTTTGATGGCTTGCTTTAACTTGTTGGCAAGTTAAGCATTTTGATACGAACTCTGCGATTTGCCTTTTCATCTTGGGCCACCAGTACTGCCGTTTAACATCTTGATACATCTTATTTATCCCTGGATGTATCGTGTATTTGGTGTTGTGGCTTTCCTCTAGTACTTCTCTCTTCAGCTGCTCATTATCTGGAACCCATACTCGGTTTCGGAATCTTAAGATCCCATCATTTGGCAAGGTAAACTCCTTTTCTAAGCCGAGGTTAATTCGATCTTTAACCCTTTGGAGTTCTTTGTCGATTTCCTGAGCTTCTTTGATTCACTGAAGTATAACGGGTTGTGCATGTAGTTGCGAACAGATAACTCCAAACTCCCGTTCTTTAGGCTTCCAACTCGCGATATCTTCCAAGAATGTCCATTCTCGACTCATTAAACAGGCAAGATGAGCCTTTCTACTTAATGCATCTGCTACGGCATTCGCTTTTCCAGGATGGTATTGAATGTCACAATTGAAGTCAGCTAGCATTTCCAACCATCTTCGTTGTCTCATATTTAACTCTTTCTGAGAGAACAAGTACTTGAGACTCTTGTGATCGGTAAATACTTCGAATGAAGTCCCATAAAGATAATGTCTCCATTTCTTGAGAGCAAAAACGATGGCTGCAAGCTCTAAATCGTGCGTTGGATAATTTTCCTCGTAAGGTTTTAACTTTCGCGAAGCATAAGCCACTACCTTCCTGCTTTGCATAAGCACACATCCCAGTCCTTCTTTGGACGCATCTGTGTAGACCATGAATCCGTCAGTCCCCTGTGGCAGAGTCAATACAGGGGCAGTGACCAATTTATTCTTCAGTTCTTGAAAGCTATTTTCGCAATGATTATCCCAAGCGAACCGCACGTTGGACTGAGTTAGCCTAGTTAAGGGGCGGGCAATCTTGGAAAAATCCTTGATAAATCTCCGATAGTATCCCGCCAATCCTAGAAAACTTCGCACCTCTGTGACAGTCGTGGGTTGCTTCCATTCCACCACTGCTTTGACTTTTCCTGGATCAACTGCAATTCCATTCTTTGACACTATGTGTCCTAGAAAGGCGACCTGTGTCAGCCAAAACTCACACTTGCTGAATTTAGCATACAACTTTTCGTCTCTCAGTGCCTGGAGTACTATCCTCAAGTGCCTTTCGTGTTCTTCTTTTGACTTAGAGTAGACCAGTATGTCGTCTATAAAGACAACTACAAATTGGTCTAAGTATTGTCGGAATACCCGGTTCATCAAGTCCATGAAGGTAGCAGGGGCGTTTGTTACACCGAATGGCATCACCACAAACTCGTAGTGACCGTACCTAGTATTAAGGGCAGTCTTGGGAATATCTTCTTCTCGAATTCGCACTTGGTGATATCCGGATTTCAAATCTAGTTTCGAATAAACTGAAGCTCCTTGTAGTTGGTCAAACAACTCATCAATGTTTGGCAAAGGGTATTTATTCTTGATGGTGACTTGGTTAAGCGGACGATAGTCGATGCATAATCTCCAAGTTCCATCTTTCTTCTTGACAAATAGTACCGGAGCTCCCCAGGGTGATGTACTTGGGCGAATAAACCCTTTATCTAGCAACTCTTGTAGTTGGGTCTTGAGCTCTTTCAATTCAGCAGGAGCCATCCTATAAGGAGTCTTAGAGATCGGGGCGGTTCCAGGTAATAATTCAATTACAAAATCGATCTCTCGATGTGGGGGTAAGCCCTTTAAATCATCAGGAAATACGTCCGGGAACTCCCGTACTATAGGCATTTCTTCAAGCTTCTTTTTGTCTTCAGATTTATTCATAATGTGGGCCATGAACGCATAATTGCCCTTTCGTAATAATCGGTTAGCTTGCACAAAGGAGATAATGGGTATCGCAGGTGTGGTTTTGTTCCCTACCATTTCAATGACAGGCTGATTCGGAAAACATAACCTTACGACCTTGTGACGACAGTCTACTTGAGCGTAAGATGCGGCTAACCAATCCATACCCAAAATAACATCAAAGTCATGGATGGGTAGTAATACTAGGTCAGCTGTCATCTTTTGACCACTCATTTCTAGCTCACAACCTTTAAACACTAAGTCCGTCTTCCATTTAGTCCCAAGGGGCGTTGTGATTTCTAATTCGTAAGGCAAAATCTCAGGTTGTACTTGCAGACTAGTAAAGAAACCAGTTGATATGTATGAATGCGTAGAACCTGGATCGACTAATACTTTAGCAAAGTATTGATTGACGAGAAGCGTACCTTCTACTACCGACGAATTCTCGACTTCAGCCTGATTCATGGCGAAAACCTTCCCTTGGACTCGTGGTTTTCCCACTTGATTCCCGTTGCCCTTTATATTCTTTCCAGGATTTGAGGGTTGCGCTGGTTTTGCTTGAGGGCAGTTTAATAGAAAATGCCCACTATTTCCACATATTGGGCACCTTCTGGCCTTATTCCAACATCGGTCTTCGGTATGGTTCAGCTTCCCGCAGTAGGTGCAAGTCTCATTTCTTTGAATTGAGGGGCCAGAAAAATTTCCTCGGTTCCCTTGAATATTCGGCCTAAACATCTTGTTAGGGCCTCCCGGGGCTCTCCCACCTAGTCCTCCAGTATTCGGTGCTCGTGCCAACTGTCCTCGTTTCATCTTCAACTGTTCCATCGTACTTTCCACCTTAAGTGCTGTTTCGACAGCCGCTGTGTAGGTTGGCAACTGGACCGCAGATAACCGATCTTGGATTTCTAATCGAAGTCCTCCAATGAACTTCCATATCTTTCTCTCTTCATTCTCGACAAAGTAAGGCGCAAATCGAGCTAACTTGGTGAACAAGGCTTCGTACCTTGCCACGTTCAAGTCACGTTGAGCTAAATTGAGAAACTCTCTCTCCCGCCTCTCTTGGATAACTCGAGGGATATATTGGGCGTTGAATTCCTTAACAAAATTATCCCAAACCGAAGGGGTTTGAAGGGCTGCCCACTTATCACTTACACGTTTCCACCAATGACGGGCATCGTCCTCTAGACGAAAGGTAGCTAACATCACCTTCCTCCTCGGATCACAATTGAGTACCTCGAAAATCTTTTCCATCGCCTCCAGCCAGTTTGTTGCTTTAGTGTCGTCGGGTTCACCTCGGAAAGGTGGGGGTCCTAATTTAAGAAAGGTGGTCAGGGCATCGGTAGCAGACTCATCATGATTGCGATCATGGTTGTTGTTGTTATTAGTTTGGTTCTCGAGAATAGTTGCTATCCGTTCGAACACCACAGAGAATCGATCGTCTTGGGATTCAGTCTCATTTCTAGTTCGTTTCGACATCTATATCCAAAATAACTTAGAAGTGAGGAACTCAGATCATAAGTAGTCTCAAAACATTAGTAGTCATAAGCCAAATAGTTACATCAAAAGGTTCGGCACACAGATTCACAACAAGATCACGCTATCTATGCACAATCAAAAGACTAGCGTGATATCATCTATAGCATCTTACTAGGGCCTCAAACTCTTACTATAATACTTTACACTATAAACATGTAGATATAGATACTAAAACAACTTCAGTCAAGGGGAATAGGGTCGAACTCAGTTCCCAGAGACATGTCAGGGATAACAGCATCCTTTATCGGGCTAAGGTTCAGTAAGGTAGCGGAAAAGCCCAACAGCTCTGTAATCCTAGTATGGATTATGTCGATGACATTTTGAAAACGGGTTTGGATATCATAAAGACGGTTTTGAGCAATCTGCAGGCTAGCCTTCAAGTAGCCCACTTCCTCCTGCAACTGAAGGTTCTCATCTCGCAACTGTACTAACTCCAAAAGTAGGTCATCAGAATCTACTTCCGTAAACTTAAAAGTCGAAGGACTAGCAAAACAACTCATACGGGGCTTGGAAGTATAGGAACCTTGCGAGTGCTCCATCTACACACAATAATCAAATATTAGTCCCGATAACCATCAAAGCATAGGTTTTCCCAAGAACCACGCTCTGATACCACCTGTGACGACCCAGGTAATCCATGCTTTATTAATATTATTACTATGTACATACAAGAGTCTATTTAAACTCAGTACATATGAAACGCCAAAATCAATACAAGTTACATCGTATCACTAAACAACTTGCAAGCGACAAGTAAAAACCAAAGGCGAGTACGCAGCGGAATCTAACATCTTTCTTTCTAATAAAATGCCTCGAACGGTTCTTCTTCTTCCACAATTTCGGTCTCATCTAAAACATAATACATATTCAACATCAACACATGTTGAGTAGAAACACATACTTCAATTACATAAGGTGCTCGGGTGATAGTTGCACATAAAGCACACATTTTGCACTTTTCTACCTTTCGTCACCTAACAGTGACCCTTATGACTACCCATGCCGAATATACAACCAGCACATTTCTCCCGCCTGCCTTATCCTCCGGTGGTCGTATCCCGGGCATACGCCGAATATTTTCCTACGACCCTCTCTCTTGAGTAGAACACTCCGTCTACCCAAGGGGGGGATTAGGAGATGGAGGGAGTGTGAACTCTTAAAACCGGCTACTCAATAGTATGTCCCGGCGGAACACACCCAAACCACTCCGGCACATTTGGGCCCATTCACATAATATCACATAATCACATAATCATGGAAGTTTATGAAAAATTTGGTATATGTATAACAAATCTCATTTCTTTTTAAGAAAAAACAAATATGTGTATAAGTTTGATATGTTTAATAAGAAAATTAGTATACTTATGTAACTACGAACTTACTTTTAAACACTTTTTAAGATCAATATGTTTTCTTCTCAAAAATACCATTTTTGCAAGAAAATTAGTTTACATACTTAAAAACAACTACTTCATATACATAAAGATAGTAAGATTTGTGATCTAACATATTTGCATAGATTTGCTAGCTAACAAGTTAACCATAACATATCTAATAAACCTTCCTAAGCACATCACAAACACAAAATACCTATCAAAGAGTAAATCAAGAGAGAATCCTAAGAACTAATCACACTTTATGAGCACAATAACAAGACAATCATTTCATCATGAATAAAGCATATAAACATGGAGCAAATATCTCTAAGCCCAAAAATTGGAGGGCATGTTTGGCAAAAGCTATCACTCAAGGCCAATCAAGCTTGTGTATTTTACATAGCTTGGCACAAGAGTATGGAAGCTTGCCTTGTAGGAAGATCCTACTCAAAAGAAGGAAAGAAAACACTTATGAAATCAAAGTAGGTTTCTACCTTAGCTTATACTTGAAAGGGGTATAAAGAAGAGTGAAAGGATGATGTTTGTAGAAGAAACTTGAGAGAGTATAGTGTGTGAAGGTGTGAGGACGTTTTTGGGGGTGGGGAAGTGTGTGGGAGGTCCTATTTATAGTGGAGAATGAGGATAGAAGCCAAGACTTGAGGACCAAGTTTTAATAAATGCAAATCTCCCTATTTAATGCAAATCTCCCAACTAGGCTTAAAATTAAATGCCTAATTAAATGAAATCTTCCACCTCCCTCATCTATTTCTAGCCTTGGTGTAACCCTAATCCATGAGTCATGAATCTAAATGATAGAAGACCACACAAGTGTATAAATTCTAGAAGAAATTCATCTTCTATTAATGTAGGATATTTTAATAAAATACTAAAGAAAATCAACCAAAATCTGATTTTATTTTATTGCCATAATTGTATAAGATCTGAAATTATCTACTTGTTTTAGATAAAATTCGAATTTGCCTTTATTTTATTGTTAAAAACCTAAAATTAGGGTTTTAGGGCATAAAATTAGGGTTTTGGAGCATAAAATCCGAAAATTCATAATTAATTTAGAAAAATTCCAAAATTATGAAATTTAATCTTTATAAATCAAGAATTATATGTATACTTCCCAGAAATTACAAATGTTTTAGTTAAGTTTTCGAAAATTGCAATTTAGGACATAGAAAGTTCGAAAATTGTGTTCGAATGTCAAATTCCTCTAAAATTTGGAAAATCATGTAATTCATTCAAAATTGATTTTCTCCATGCATAAAAGTATAGAATACTTAGTTATATTATTTTTGAAACTCATAAGTATTTAATAGATGAATTTTTCCAAGAGTGGTAATCGAAATTCAAAAATTGGCACTTTACCGTTCAAATTATAAATTGATCTAAAATTTGACTAAAATGTGAAAATGACATTTTCAAGAACATAAGACATTATATCAATTATTTAAATATTAAAGATTACCAGGTCGTCACATGACTTCTCAAATAAAGGGAAAAAGAGGGTATATAAAGGGCTATATGGAAGGATAATAGGCATATATGTATGTAAAAAGAAGTGTTTATATATGTACATATGTGGGTGGAAGATATTTTATAAATATGGAGTGTTTTTGATGTTGACAGTAGACTGACTAAAGGGGTGTGTCTATAGGTGGGGTTTGTGTTGTGTGTGTGTGATAAAATGTGAGCAACCTCTCCCCCTTATTTATAGTATTGTGATCAAGACACAAAATTATTATATAATAAGGTATTTTTCCATAATTAATGCATTGATCTTATCTACATTTCAAGCTTATCCAATTATCATGCTTATCCAATTATCATGCTTATACAATTTTCATATTTATCCAATTTTCATCCAAATCTTCACATTTAGTGTAGTGAAAATGACTCTATCATAATCTTATAACATTTAATAACATTTATTATTATGAAAAGGATATTTAATAGCTAGACTTTTCTAAAATATTCCGAACCTAATATCTATCTATCTATATAAATGTATATATGAATTTTTGAAATTTTGAATATGTATTTTCAAGAAACTACACATTAATATCCCATTTGCTGAAGCATTAGCGAACATGCCACATTACACTAAATTCTTGAAGGAGATCATTGTGAATAAGAAGAAGTTGGAGGAATGCCAGACTGTGGCATTGACGAAGGAGTGCAGTAGCATCATCTCTCAAAAGCTGCCAATAAAATTAAAAGATCCAGGGAGTTTTACTATCCCTTGTGTGATTGGCAAGTTTGAATTTTCTAATTGTTTATGTGATTTAGGTTCTGGTATTAATTTGATGCCTCTTTCTATTTTCAGGCAATTGGGAGTTAGAGATTTGTCCCCTACTAACCTTTCCTTACAACTTGTTGATCGATCGCTAAAAAGGCTCGTAGGGGTTGTAGAGGATGTGTTGGTGAAAGTTGGGAAGTTTATTTTCCCCGTTGATTTTGTGGTGCTTGACTTTGAGGATGACAAAGATGTTCCGTTGATCTTAGGGAGGCCTTTCTAAATACTGGGCGAGCATTAGTAGATGTAAATGCAGGGAAGTTGACTTTTCGGCTTGGGGACGAAAGTATTGACTTTGACGTGTTCCAAGAGGTTAAACGCCATATTGAGGATGATCACTGCATGAGGATAGATGCAGCTGATGATTGTGTGAGAGAGGTGATGGAGAAAACTGAGAATGAGAAGGAAGTAAAGAATTTAGAGAGTAAGAAGGATAAGGGAAAAATTGAACAGGAGTTTGAACACATGCCAGAAACCTTGAGCCCTATATTACCATCAGGCATTCAGGCCCCCAAAGTAGAGGTTAGGTCATTACCACAAAACTCGGAATATGCCTCTTCGGAGGAGAACAAAGCCTTACAAATCATTTTAGGTCCTCCCTTGACTAGGGAGCAAAAGAGGAGAATTGTGAGGCTCATCAAAGGTAGAATCAAAGCAATGGGGCACCAAATTTCAAACGTCAAGAGTATTAGGCCTTCCATTGGCATACGTGAAGTTTTGACGGAAGATGATGCAAGACCGAGAAAAGAAGCAAAGAAGTTGTACGATGCCCGCATTATAGAAAAGAAGTCCGAAAAGGGACAACAACGAGGACATTTCATGGTGAATGGCCAGTGTTTGAAGGCGTATGTGAGTGGAGATGTGGACCAAGGAGGGTCGACATCATACATCGACCTCATTCTTTAAAAATGTCGAAAGGAGTCGAGCTAAAGACTTTAAACAAGCGCTTTTTGGGAGGCAACCCAAATTTATTTTTTTTCGTTGTGCTTCTTGTACCTTTGTTCTCTTTTTGTTTTGTGTGTTTTTGTTTGGATAGATCATCTGAGGTTGATGTGATTTTTGTTTGAGTTGTTGGTTTTGCAGGGGATTTTCGGTTCTGGAAATTTAGGTACTTACGCGAAAAATTTTGCGTAGCTACTCAGTTTGGTAAAGCAGGTGTTTTTCAAGAGGTGAAGTTTCTGGACAATTGGGTACTTACCCAAATTTTTTGGGTAGTAACCCAATTTTACAGAACCTTGGAAAAAGAGAGAGAGAGAGAGAGAGAGATAGAAAAATAGGAGGATGAGACCGAATTCTATGATGCCATCTAACCTCAGGTGTTTTCTATCCTTTTCTTTGCTTTCTGTTTGTGTTTTATTTTCATTTTCGTAGTTCTTTGAGTTTCAGTTGTGTCTTGTTTGGCCTTGTTTTCTGTACTTTGGGGACAAAGTACTCTCTAAGTGTGGGGGGGATTTCAGTTGCCTAGGATTAGACTTTTGAAGTTAATTGTTGTTAGCTATATTGTGGAATTTGAACAAGAACAGTATATCGGCTGGAAACCCGGATGGCCAGACGAAAAGAGACATCTTTGATGATTCGTGTCTTGGTGTAACAACGCCACGTATTGTTCAAGTTCAATTCTATTGACAATGACTTATTGATGATTATAGAAATTTGTCTTAGGTTGTTTTGTTTATCTCGTCTTGGAATGCACGTGCTTTGTTGAGATTCCTTATTCGATGATGATTTTTGCTATGAAACACTATGTTTGGAACAATGAGCATGCATGAAGCATTTTGTGTGCACTTGAAGAATGATTGTTGTTGTGTTGCTATCCCCTAATCACTTTGAGCACATGGTTGGAGCAATGATTGCTAAATGATTTAGTGAAAATTTATGTTTTTGTGAGAGGTTTTCGCGTGTGCTTTAATGCATTAGGACACTTGTGACACCCCCCTCGCTAGGATCTTCCTATACGAGCAGGGCTCACTCAATGGTCTAGCTGAGTGCTTATTTTTTTTCGAGTGGTACCCGATACTTGCATACTTATTTTACCCAATAACAAAATTGCGATAAAATAAACATGCAATTGACATACATAGAATTAATTGGTAATAATCTATCAAAGTACAACACTTTAAATAGCGAGCTTCTGTTTCCCATTTAAATAGCGAATCTTTCAGACAGAATAAAGGCCTGTATACTAATAACTTGTGACACACCGACCGCCTTAACCGAGTTCCCTCAATCTAATTTCCTGAAACTGAGGCAATGAACAGAAAGAAACAAGGGGTTAAGTCCAAATGACTTAGTGAGGCCAAATATAGATAAGTATCTATGTAGAAAATAAGATCCATAAAATCGATAAAGTAAAGAATCACGGAAAAGTGCATTGTAGAATGAAGAGCGTACATACAAACTGAACAAGACGGATAGTGAGTCCTGAACGAAATCTCCAACCTTATGACTACCCAAAATGGATAAACATAACAGAAACCCTTATGCCTCCCTCGTCAAGGAGCGACCTCGACATTAAACTGGATGGAGATGTATCACGCGTCCGTGCAATACATCGCTCCAATCTCTACTATAGTCATCCTCCGGCTGTATGTAGAAATTGGTTTCACAAAATGGTATCATATAAAAGGTTCCATCGACGGTCCGTTCTGCCCGATAAAATTCCTCTTATAAGTACCTGGGCCCAAACTTCCCAAGGGCGTCCCCAAGGGTAAACAGATATAACAAAACAGATATGGCTCACAAACTGTTAATAAAGCAATAACTTGTTTTTACACCCGGGATACATAAAAATATAATTAAAATATGATATCCCAAAGGTGTCAAGAAATCATTTTTGGACAGATATAATTGACAATATCAGAAATGCACTATTTTTAGATATAACTTGACTTACAATTTGGAGAAGTATTTTGTTGAAACGTGAGGAGCAAGATATAATTTCAGAAAGATTGGATAACATAAATACGACAGGGTAGGCTATACAAATAATAATATTTATAGCATATAGTTCATTGCCCCAGCAAGGAATGTAAAAGGCACTCACCTTAAGAGCTTATTGTCTCACCAAATTTATGAATTAGGTGGACTATGTCTGTAACATCCCAATTTTTATAAATATGAAATAGGTACAATAATACTAACTAAAAACCATTTCCTATGAAATACAGGCATAGAAACCAAACTTCTGTAGTATGTGTGTCTAAAAACTGAAACAGTCATATTTATACATATAAAAATTGAAACTTTGTATGTTGTATACCTAAATATAAGATCAAAAATATAAATATAGAATATATATTAATTAATTTCGAAATTAATTATAATAATATAGTAGGGTTATTTTATTCTATTCCATGTGTTGGGACACTTGTATTTATAAAATTTAAGAAAAGATTAAGATAAGATTAGATAAGATTTGGATAAGATTAAGACAAGATTAGATAAGATTTGGACAAGATTTGATAGGATTAGATAAAGATTTGGATAAGATTAAGATAAGATTAGATAAGATTTGGATAAGATTTAGATAAGATTATGATAAGATTAGATAAGATTTAGATAAGATTAGACAAAGATTTGGATAAGATTTAGATAAGATTTAGATAAGATTAGATAAGATTATGATAAGATTAGATAAAGATTTGGATAAGATTTAGATAAGATTATGATAAGATTAGATAGAGATTTAGATAAGATTAGATAAAGATTTGGATAAGATTTAGATAAAATTATGATAAGATTAGATAAAGATTTGGATAAGATAGAGATTTGGATAAGATTAGATAAAGATTTGGATAAGATTTAGATAAGATTAGATAAGATTTGGATAGGATTATGATAGGATTTGATAAGATTAGATAAGATTATGATCAGATTAGATAAGATTTAGATAAGATTCGATAAAGATTTGGATAAGATTAGATAGAGATTTGGATAAGATTAGATAAAGATTTGGATAAGATTTAGATAAGATTAGATAAGATTTGGATAGGATTATGATAGGATTTGATAAGATTAGATAAGATTATGATAAGATTGGATATGATTAGATAAGATTATGATAAGATTTGGATAAGATAATAAGAATGAGAAAATGACATAAAGAATATAATAATCCTATTTCTTGCAACAATTGCTATAAATAGGAGAGCTTGAACCCCATTTTCATCCCACAACACACACTAAATCCCGCCTAAGACACACCCACCCATACTAACCTTGCTTTGAACATTCAAAACACTCCATATTTATAAAATATCTCCTACCCATATATACACACATAAACCCTTCTTTTTACATACATATATACCTATTAGCCTTCTATATATCCCCCTATTTCCTCAAACACTCTTGAGAAGGAGGGTACCAAGTCGATCTAGTCAAACCAAGTCTATAAACTTGATAAGCTCCTAAGGTGAGTGCCTTTTACATTCCTTGCTGGGGCAATGAACTATATGCTATAAATATTATTATTTGTATAGCCTACCCTATCGTATTTCTGTTATCCGATCTTTCTAAAATTATATCTTGCTCCTCGCGTTTCAACAAAATGTTTCTCCAAATTACAAGTCAAGTTATGTCCGAAATATTGCATTATCTGATATTGCCAGTTGTATCTGTTTCAAAAGGATTTTTGACACCTTTGGGATATCATATTTTAATTATATTTCTATGTATCCCGGGTGAAAAAAAACAAGTTATTGCTTTATCAACAGTTTGTGAGCCATATCTGTTCTGTTATATCTGTTTACCCTTGGGGACGCCCTTGGGAAGTTGGGCCCAGGTACTTATAAGGGGAATTCTATCGGGCGGTACGGACCGTCGATGGAACCTTTTATATGATACCATTCCGTGAAACCAATTTCTATATACAGCCGGAGGATGACTGTAGTAGGGATTGGAGCGATGTATTGTACGGACGCGTGATACATCTCCGTTCAGTTTAATGTCGAGGTCGCTCCTTGACGAGGGAGGCATAAGGGTTTCTGTTATCTTTATCTGTTTTGGGTAGTTATAAGGTTGGAGATTCCGTTCATGGCTCACTGTCCATCTTGTTCAGTTTGTATGTACGCTCTTCATACTACAATGCACTTTTCCGTGATTCATTACTTTATTGGTTTTATGGATCTTATTTTCTGCATATATACTTATCCATATTTGGCCTCACTAAGTCATTTGGACTTAACCCCTCGTTTGTTTTTGTTCATTGCCTCAGTTTCAGGAAATTAGATTGAGGGAACTCCGTTAAGGCGATCGGTGTGTTACAAGTCATTAGTATATAGGCCTTTATTTTGTATAAAAGATTCGCTAGTTAAATGGGAAACAGAATCTTGCTATTTAAAGTGTTGTACTTTGATAGATTATTACCATTTAATTCTATGCATGTCAATTGCGAGTCTATTTTATCGCAATTTTGTTATTGGATAAAATAAGTATGCAAGTATCGGGTACCACTTGAAAAAATAAGCACTCAGCATGACCGTTGAGTGAGCCCTACTCGTATAGGAAGATCCTAGCGAGGGGGGTGTCACAATGTCAACTTGGTAATACCTTTTCAAGAGTGTTTTATGGAACTAAGGAGATGTATAGGGGGCTAATATGTGTATGTGTATGAAAAATGAAGGGTTTATGTGTTTATATATATGGGTAGGAGATATTCTATAAATATGGAGTGTTTTGTATGTTGAGAGCAAGGTTAGTGTGGGTGGGTGTGTCTTAGGTGGGATTTAGTGTGTTGTTGGATGAAAATGGGGTGCCAAGCTCCCCTATTTATAACAATTGTTGCAAGAAATAGGATTATTATATACTTTAAGTCATTTTCTAATTATTATTATCTTATCCAAATCTTATCATAATCTTATCTAATCATATCCAATCTTATCTAATCTTATCCAATCGTATCATAATCTCATCTTATCTTATCAAATCTTATCTAATCTTATCTAACCTTATCCAATTTTATCATAATCTTATCAAATCTTATCATAATCTTATCTAATCTTATCAAATCTTATCTAATCTTATCAAATCTTATCTAACCTTATCCAATCTTATCATAATCTTATCCAATCTTATCATAATCTTATCTAATCTTATCAAATCTTATCTAACCTTATCCAATCTTATCATAATCTTATCTAATCTTATCAAATCTTATCAAATCTTATCTAACCTTATTCAATCTTATCATAATCTCATCTTATCTTATCAAATCTTATCTAACCTTATCCAATTTTATCATAATCTTATCCAATCTTATCATAATCTTATCTAATCTTATCAAATCTTATCTAATCTTATCAAATCTTATCTAACCTTATCCAATTTATCATAATCTTATCCAATCTTATCATAATCTTAGCATTTAAGAACATTTATTAGGAGAAAATGACATTTTTGGATAACTATGTATATATATATATGATAAAACATGACCTATTATATAATATATACATATAAATTCGAAAATTACATGTATATATAGCTATATTTTTGAAATATATAAATATATTTACATATATGGCTTTTAAATAAATTAATAAGTTGTAATTTTTGAAAAAATATGAAATACCGGGGTATTATAGATCTATATATATAATTTCAATGTATAAAAATCGGGATGTCACAACACTAGAATCGATTTGATTTCTTGTCGAGGCGAAATCCTAGACTATTTTAAATTGGGGAGATGACTTAGGCCATTTTTGAAAATTTTTGAGCCTTAATTGCCTATTTGTTTGTTAAACGTAGCCCTTGAGTCCCCTTTTGAGCCTACATTGTGCTTAGTTCTCCTGATAGCCACATTACAAGCCCAAAAGCACAATGTCTACATATCTTAATCCTTTCTATGCACTATACTTAAATTGTGATAATTGTGGAGTTATGTAGTGGATATGTGGAATTATGAGGAGATTAAGTCGAGGGTTGTACGTATACTTGATTTTGGGATATACTAGCTCGCTTTAGAAAGAGAAAAAAAAATTGCTGAAAAAAAAAATGTGAAAAAACAAGTGAAAAAAAAGAGGAGGAGAATGCAGAAAAAAAAAGAAAAAGAAAGAAAATGGAAGAAAAAGCGACTTAGCACTCTCAAACACATAATGAAAAAAATAAATTACATAGAGAGTGACGATTTTGAATAAGTTTGGGGGAGAGGAATGCATGAATAATGCTCTAAAAACTCCAACCTATCCAATTTAAGTAACTTGGGTACATGAGCCACAAACTTTTCTATATTTTCCTGCCCTTCACCCAAGCCCTACATTACAAGCTTAATTAAGTCCTATCGATTCCCGATTTATCGTTGTCTATATTAGTGGAGATAAGAATGAAAAATCGACTTATGGAGTCCACTTTTTGCGCCTATCGCATGAATATAAATCGATCCGGATTGTTGGTGATTGTTGCTCTTGATCATATCACACACGATAACACGGGGGATGCTTGACAATAATGGTTGTTTGTAGAGTGTACATGAAATTGTAATTGTTTGCACATTAAACCAATAACATACTGCTTAATAGTTTCTGAGGAAAATAAAATGGAGTTTCGCTTTGGTGCGTGGTGTTCCAAGAATGAGCTATGATTGTGCCCAGTTCCTTGTTGTCAATTTTGAGTTGCTCGAGGGCGAGCAACATTTAAGTTTGGGGGAGTTGATAAGTCCGTAATTATAATTGATTTTTATATTTATTTTGTAGGACTTATCACGTTTTTTTTCCATTTCGGGCCTTATTATGCGTAAGTTCGAGCTAAATCATTGTTTTGTAGGTAAGAAGGGAAAAAGACCATAAAGGGCATTAAAAGTGGAATCAGAAGCTGTGTATTTAAGCAAACTATTTCGAGTAATAACCCAATACAAGTAATTCAGAGGAAAAATCGCTGTAAAAATACGTATGTACGCAAGAAATCTTGAGTACTTACCCAAGGCCAGCGAGTTTGAAGAAAAATAAATCTGTAAATTTGCGTATGTACGCAGAAGATCTTGCGTACATACGCAACGTCTGCGACAACAATTAACAACTTTCCGTATTTGACTAAGGTGCTGATTTGGAAAGATTTGTTAGGCGTTTCTCCACCACTTTTGAGTCCAGATTCATGCGGAATTCAAGGGAAGATGTTTTTTTTCAGATCTAGATAGATGAGAACTTTTAGAGGCTTTTGGGGGAATTCATCAATTTTGGGGGTTTTTCATTTTTTTTCTCTTTTCTTCTTGGGGTTCAATTTTCATCTTTTGGGGATCCTTGTGAAGAAAGAAAGAAGGGAGAAATCAAGATTGAAGGGAAGAACAACCGAATGAAAAGAGTTTTGCGCCTGAATTTCCAACAATTAAGTTCATTCTTCTCTTTTCATGAATTCTCTTCCCTATTTCGTTTTTATGTTTGTTTTCATTATGAAATAATTTCAATTAAGTGTAAGGATGGTGTAGTTCATCATTTTTGCTAGTCTATGAAAATCCCATGAGTTTGAATTTGTTTTCGTATATTTTCTTGTTGTGTGATTCTTGTTTAATGGTTTAATACGTGATTAGGGTTTGATCACTCCTAATTATCGAATTTGAGAATCGTGATGAGGTCGAGAGACGATTCACGATATTAGCTCTAATTAGACAAGATCAATTGGGTTAAAGTTGCATGAGAATGAATTTAACTTTGATTGAGCCTTAAGGCAGTGTTTAAAAATTCATAAAAATACTTCTAAAGTTGGGATTAATTGAATTAGAATTGGTTAGTCTTAGGCTTAGAGGAATTTTATGAATTAATTCCGCAATGCTCGAGAGAGATTGTGGATATATTCGTTCCTAGGCTTCACACAACCACAAAATTACTCTACTTAGGGATTGGATTAGAATAGCAAATTACGTGAATGAAGCCACCTTGCACTTGCTTTTCTTGTTTTGGCTATTTGTTTTTATTGTATTTCACAAGTCATTTTTACTAAGAAAATTAGGATTTATTTAGAAAATCAAAACCACCACTCAGTTTGATCAATTTAGATAAACAACACGAGTCAATTTCACGGGCCAAATCACAATCCTTGTGGATTCGACACTCGACTCACTTTATATTAATTGTACGACTGCGTGCACTTGCGCAAGTCCCAACAAGGGCTGCCTCTGATAAGTTTGATAATCTGCCTGAATAAGCGATCTTTAGTACTCTAGTGAGCTGGTTGGCGTGTAACATCACAAACGCTGTAAGAACAAGCCACACTTTCTTTATCATCTTCCTCGTTACTTTGGGCACGTGTGAAGACAATGGTTTGTGATTTAGCTTTTAAGATTACACTACATGAGATGGCCAAAGTAGTTAGTCGCTTCATACGGGAAGGAATAAGACTTATAATCTTTGGTTAGCTTGAGTCTCGACCTTTTTATTGTACTTTGGACTCCTTGCCTTTTGCGTGCAATCCTTTTGGAAGGCCTGAGTCTTTCAAAGATCGATATTCTTTGTATTTCCCCTTTGTTCGCATCATTTGATTAAAGTTCACCTTCCTTCACATAGTTGTTACCTGCTCTCTTAATGGAAATGCAAATAGGAGCTTGTGGGGTGAATCCAAGTCCTTGTCGCTAATTTACACTGTCATGCCCATCCTATTTCAGTATCTTTTGTGTTGTCTTGAAGCCCTGTCTGCGTGCCTTGGTTGGTGCTAGCTGGAGTCTTCCTAAGGTGTAGCTCTCTTCGGGATTATATCCAGCTTTGACTAAAAGTTTGTTACTTTTGGGTCAAAGCCTTTTGAATTTTCAAGTTCCATCGAACTCCCATACTCTATCTCAGCTCCTTGCATCGGATGAACAAATCATTTGAGCGGCTGAGTAGATGGCTTCTTTATATCGAGCTTTGTAAAAGGTAATATCAACTCTTTAAATGAGTCTAAGCCGGTGCCGGATGACTCACCTTCTTGATCGTGATCTGTTGGGATCGGGGCAACACTTTCATTTTTTTTACTGTGATCGCCTTGTGGCTTGGACTCTTCACGTGTCAAGTCTTCTTTTATCTTTGCACTCTCAGCATCTCTAAGGTAATACTTGGCATCGGCGAGATATGCTTCAACTTTAGTGAAAGGTTTGCCATCGCCAAGCGCCTTCTTCCCTACACCTTCTCGATAATATTTAAAGTACTGATGCCAGGTGGAAGGAACTACTCTATTTTCATGTAGCCAAGGCCGACCAAGCATCATGTTGTATGACGATTTGGCATCGATCACGTGGAACAATGTAGTTGATAGCATATCGTCCATTAGCAATTTTAACCTTATGATGCCGAGCCGACTATTTGAAAGTTCATCCGTAGAGATCCCCAACTCGTTTATCATGCGCAAGGGCAAGAGGTTGACTGCAGAGCCACCGTCGATAAGCATCCTATTCACTTTTTGCTCACGAACACAGCTTGTCACAAACAATGGCCTGTTATGAGGCTTAGAGCCAAGTAGCAAATCTTCATCTGTGAAGTACCTCGCCGCTATACAATCATCGATTACAGCATCAGTTTACTCTTCTTCACTCGTCATGTGGCATGCTTCATAACCTCCCTATATGCATTTGTCGTAGCTTGAATTGTGACCATGTTTGTAGCTGTACTATCCTCTTCAAGCGAAATCTTCCGTTGTTTAGCTAATTGTATCACCTTGTCTTTGAATACAAAGCAATAATGGATTGGATGACCTATCAAGCGGTGATATTTGCAATATTTTGGGTCATTTGTC
Source organism: Petrea volubilis (assembly GCA_026212405.1). Lineage (NCBI taxonomy): Eukaryota > Viridiplantae > Streptophyta > Magnoliopsida > Lamiales > Verbenaceae > Petrea > Petrea volubilis. Next base: position 2,836,532 of record CM047879.1, read on the forward strand.
ATTCCAGCTTCATTGGGTCTCTTCATTTCGGGTAATTCGATGAGGTATGCTTCAAGTAGGTCATCGAATTTTCTGGAGACATTAGAGTCAAGGAATGGATATTGTTTAGTTTGCCTTTCATTCAGGCTCCATCCTTTTTCGAGAGCAATGTCTTTCTTTTCTATGACGTTTTGGTTCGTCTTTCCTTGAAATTTGATGGGTTTTGCAATTACTGCCATTGACTCTTTGGTCTGAGTTTTGGAGAAGAACTTGCTTCCTTTCTTCATGTCTTACTTTTCTTTAGGCCTTCGAAGCTCTTGGACGAGTGGCCCATCGAATCCGCTTGTGCTCATGCGCGGTTGAGGAATTCATGCTTGAGCTGCCCCTAATTATCGATCAAACAAGGCTCCAAGTCAGTGTACCAATCGAATGCATTTTCTTTTAAGGATTGAGCAAATTGTTTGACTAGGTAATCTCCATAGGTTCCAGCATTGTTGCAAGTCTCGACGAAGTGAGCTACATGTTGTTTTGGATTGCCTTTGCTGTCGAACTGCTGGATTGTTCATAGTCGATTCTTTGGGTGTATGGCTTTGTATATAACATAGTTGACTTGGAGCTTCCGTCGAACTTGTCTTTAACCATTCCCATGATGAACTCCTTCAACTGGTCAATTGGAATCAACCTTTCTAATGAGACCTGCAACTCTGGTGCCGAAGATTTTCCCTTTCTTGTTGCTTCATAGATGTCTCAACTTCATCTTGAGCTTCAGGATGCCTCCCCATGACGTGACTAGCTTCAGCGTGGTCGACCTTGTTCATCAGCTTCTTGATTTGAGAGTCTTGCTCTTGCACGTGCCTGGTGAGCCCCTCAATAGCTTTCATCAAATTCGCAAGTTGTTCTTCCATAGTTGTCGTGTTTGTCACCATGGCGAGGGCTATGCTGGAAGAACTTGATGTGGAGCGGGGAGTGGATGGTGCGTAATCAACCCCATCATCTTTATTGGTGTTGACAGGTTACGGTAGGCCCTTCTTAATGATGTCGAGCAAGCAAGTCTTCTCAGAAGATGCCTAAAACTTCTCAGACATGCTTCTCATAGTGTAAGGACCTGTATTCTCACTCACATTATATATAGATATACTTAAATGTGTTCATTTTACATTTATAGGTATACGTTTTCATAATGTTAATACATTGTGTTTCATGTTCGTTTTTCGCAAAATGTACAAGTTAGGATTATTTCTTGTCCTAGTTAAGCATCATATAAACTATATAATTCATGAAAATATATGTATACACAAACATATATATATATGCTCGGTTTTGTGTAATAAGATTTAGAAGATTTTTGGAAAAACCCTAAAGAAGAGCTAAATTGAATTTTCTACCCCTAAATGATATTTTCTTCCATAAATATGTAAAATAAGAAACAACCTACAATTTTTTGAAAATAAATAAGGGGGAATTTTTTTTGGGTATAAAAACAAGAAAATTTTTTATACTTGGTACGAAATAATCCTTAAGTCTTCATCCTTCAAGTATTGATGACAATGTACAAGTATATATACACTTGTATAATCCCTTCTAGATGTAGTTATACATGTATGGTTCATATTAGCCTAGACTACCACTTAACCCAATTAGGCTTGTTAGTTGGACACTTAGTTGGAAAGTAAGAAATCATTAGATTATAACCTAATTAATTTTATACTCTTGTGTCTCCTATTAGTCTTTATAAGTAATATTTGGCAAAGAAAACATAAAATCACTACCACACAGACTAGGCTGCATGACCACACACTCACACACTCTCTTACCTTCATTTTTGTCCATTTCTTCACAAATTTCAGCACACTTTCATCCTTATACTTTTACACCCCCCTTAAACTACAAATTAAGATCCACTACTATAGAAGGTAGAAACCTTGCCTATGGCATGAGTTAGATTAGCTTTTTATGAAAGTGTTAGCTTCATATATTCCCCATTAGACCTTAAGAAGTAGCCACAAGTTGGTTTCCATCTTGGGTCTTAGGGAACACAAGAGAATTTGGTCATATGCTTATAGTGATTTTATGTGCATCTTACCCTTGAGTTTCTTGTAACTATGCTGAAATTTTGCTTGCAATATATTCAAATGATGCTTAAGTTATGTATTATGATGTTTGATACTTTTTTTTTTTCAAAAAACGGGCAACCAAGGTTTCCCCTCCTTTTATTCAAACTCCAAAATAAGCAACTTTATAGCGGAAATAAAAGGAAATACATCCAATTAAGCATAATGGTGAAAATAAGGCAATCCTAATCTATCAAGTCTAAGTAATCCTTGGATCCGCCCTGTCAATTGTTCTAGCTTGAACATTGAAGTTTACCTCGTCACACATCCAAGATCCGCCAAAAAGTCAGCAGCCTGATTACCTTCGCTATATATGTGAGTACATCGCACTTGTGCCTTATGCATGAGGAGTCGAATTCTTGTAACAAGATGAGCAATGGTCCAACTCACTCCTCCATTCCCTTGAATGATGTTTAGCATGGCACGAGCATCTATCTCTAGCTAAATGTAATCATATCCTCTCTCGATCGCCAATTTCAAGCCTTCATGAGTAGCATAAAGCTTGGCGTAGGTGTTCGTCACCTCTCCCAAAAATGCCGTGAATGCAAACAGCACCTGACCAAGATGATCACGGGCTAAACCGCCAGCTCCCGTTGATCCCTCACGCATTTTGGATGCTCCATCGGTATTTAGCTTGATCCAAGGGAGATTGGGCTGTCTCCATAACACCATGTAAGCACGCTTCGCCGCTGGTCTATCCAATGTAACAAGAAAGACAGCAGCGACGTGCTCCACCCCTTTCCATTGCGACGCCTTGAATTTCCCAGCACGTCCCAACAAATAAACATAACTCCGCACCTTTTTAACGATCTGACTAGCCACCATTCTATGCTGACGATATTTAGCCGAGTTCGTTGCCTCCAAAATATACCAAAGGATGAGTATAGGTATTGTAATGACCCAGTATTTCTAGGTATTTTAAAAGTTAATTATATGATTAAATTATCTAGTGTTTTATGTGATTATTATTTTGTATGTGAATTATGTGATTCTATCTCAAATATGTGATTTTATTATGAATAATGTATAATATTCTCTAATATATTATAATCAAGACACACACACATATATATATGTATTTTCATATCTATACTTTGAATTTATAATTGTTACTATACTAATATATTAATTGTTAAAAATAATTTTTATTATATTATATATATTCAAAATTTATATATATCTATATGTTTCGAGATACACAAATATGTATATATCTTGATTTTATCACAACATGAAATAATGCCTATGATATATCTAAATTTGAAACTATACATATGTATACACATATCTATATTCTATTCCAAAAATATATAGATCTCTAATATTATATATATATATATATATGTGTGTGTGTGTATGTTTGAAATATATAGAAAAACTATATAACATATAGGTATATATATATATCCAAAAAATTATAGATATAATGATTTTTCTAATTTATTTTTGATAATTCTAATATTTATACTTGATAATTCCTAGCATTAAATGATTTTTTTTACACTTGTTATAACTCTTCTAGAAATTTATACATTGTTTTATTTACATTAACCTAGATGCCCATTCATCAATATTAGGGCACACCTAATAACATTTAGGCCTATTACTAAGCATGTATGCATTTATTAAATATTGATGAGTAAGATGAATCTAATTATGAAAAATTGAAATAATTAATTTTTAATAATGTGTCTTACCCAACATCTATAAATAGAGGCTTGAAGTTCTATTTTTACACACACACACATTCCTACAAATACACACATACACGGATTCACACACACACTCCACACTACTTCCTACACACACACGGTACATACATATATATATAGTACACTTTCACAATACACACACACACACACACACATTCACGACACACACACACTCTTCACAATACACACACATATTACATACATACATATATATATATATATGTATAAATTTCACTCTCTTTCAGCACTCTCACCACTATATACATATTCATACATATACACGTTCACATCTACATATATATCGATCGAGAAGTGAGTTAAGGTAGGAATTTCCTTAATTACATAAGTTACTTTCTAGTGCTGGTTTAGCATTTTACTATCATAATATTCTGCTTCATTATGCTACTACAAGTTATTAGAAAGTATGTTTCTAGTTATATTCATGTCTTATATTGATAGAATTAGTATAAAAACATGTATGTTTATTATGGCAAAATATGCTCTTAGTATGCTTTTATATTTAAAGTTATAAGTATGGAAGTATGTTGCTTATGTGAATTATGTGAATATACTATGAAAAACTTTATTTGTGCATGTCTGGCCCGTATGTGCTTCGGAATTGATGGGGCTAGAGTTTGGCCAAGCGGCAATAGGCTTGCCGGTCTTAAAACAGTTCTCACCATCCATGTCCTAATTCCATTTTGCATGGATGGAGTGTTCCATGTATTTGTTGTAGGGAATTGGCATAATTTCGAGATATGGCCACCGATGTGAATGAATGGAATTGTTGTGGACGATGGAATATTGGGATTAATAATGTGAACGGTTGGAATCTTGTACTGTGGAAGACATATGGGAGTCACCAATAAGTGACCCCAAAGGTAATATTATGTGAAATATTATGGGAGATATTATGACTATCTGCACATATTATACACACGAGCACCTTATGTGATTAAGTAAAAATTTCTACTCAACCGTCGCATTGATTCTTCTTTATGTGACTATTTTTAGAAAGACATGAGATAGTAGATCAGAGTGTCGTCGCGGAAGCATTTAGAAGCCTTTTACGCAATAAACTTACTTTTATATTCTTTTTAAACTCTTGTATTTTGTACAAATTTTATGTGAAAATTATTATTTTGATAAAATATGAAAGGTCTTTTTCCAGGTCGTTACAAGTATGATAGTGTTAATATGGTCCCCCCCTATTACCGATCCTCCAAGCTTGCAGCCATAAATGGCATTGCACAGTATCCGATAATTCGAACCTAATAAAGCAGTGAAAAATTTCCAGATACGCAACGCCTTGGGCTATGAGCAACATTCTCCTCATGAGCACAACAATAGCATTTGGACGCAATGGTAATGCCCTTCGTTTGTAATTGCACATCCACCGGGATCCAACCCTTCAACAGCCGCCAAATGAAAATCGAAATATTAGGAATGATGTTTCTAGACAAGATGCTACCAAATAAAGGCAGCTGGAGACGAGCAGATCGCAATTGTGCCCAAGCTTATTTTGTCGTAAACTCCCCGTGAGCCCCTTTCGCCAAAATAAGTATGTCCATATCATCAATGGGCACCTCCACAACCTTCCCAACAGCCCATGGGGGCAGAACCTGCAGCAGCTGGTCCCTATCCCAAGTGCCATTGGTTATGAACTGTGAAACCTACTGGAGAGGGTAGTGATCCCGCTGGACCAGGTACTGGAGAGGGCCATCAGGTAGCCAGCGATCCTGCCAAAAAGCCATAGTGCCCTGTCCAATGTGCCACACCAGGTCAGGCTCAATCAAGTGTCACCCACGGTACATGCGTTTCCAATTCGGGGAATCATTGCGTGTCTCAAGTACTTTCGTAGGATGCTGATTTTTCAAGTACTTGGCATGTAAGAAACAAGCCCATAGAGACTCCTGGGTGCGAAACTTCCACCACAACTTACAAGTGAAAGTATTAATAATGTCTTCAAGGCTTCGAACACCTAAACCACCCTCTATCGTAGGAAAACAGACCTCCTCCCATGCACACCAATGTATACGATGTTGACCACTATCGGATCCTCAAAAAAATCGATTGAATAACTTCTCAATCTTATCGATCACACCTCTCGGGAGCTTTATAACCTGGATAATGTGTAGGGGCAATGAGAGCAAAACACTCTGGATAAGGACCAAACGCCCCCCGTAATTGAGGGCTGCCTTCTCCCAACAGTTCACGGTCGCACGAATTTTCGCAATAAGGGGAGTGAATAAACTTATCTTCTTATAACTGACATATAGTGGGGCACCTAGATAACGAATAGGAAGGTTAGCCTGCTCAAAACCCGTTAGTCTCCTAATTCGATGAAGTTTTCCCAATGAGCATCTCTTAGACGGCACAAAGGTGCTTTTGGCGTGACTAATGAGCTGTCCCGAAACCCTCTCATAGTGCAGTAAGAAATTCATGGTTCTCCGCAGTCTGAAAGCTCTCGCATTTGCAAATATGATCACATCATCAGCATACGCAAGATGTGATATCACGACGGGGCTATCCGCAAGATATTGCAACTTGTCATGCTCGGCAAATAACTTATCCAACCCCCTAGAAAGCCACTCAGCCACAAGAATAAAGAGGGCGGGTGAGAGAGGATCGCCTTAGCGCAAACCTCTTGTAGCATGAAAAAAACCAGCCCCTTCGACATTCACAAGGACCGAAAACCGACAATTCTCCACACAATTTCTCACCAAATGGATCCATTGTGGCGAGAAGCCCAATTATTGGAGTATGCGAAATAGGAATGGCTAGTGAAGTCTGTCATAAGCCTTGGCCATATTGAGCTTGAGAATGATACGATCTCCCTTGACTTTCTTATTCAGTGAATGTGTAAGCTCTTGTGCTAATAAAATGTTATCGGCAATGGCCCTCCCCGTAATAAAACCGAATTGCGCTGGGGAGATGATTGATGGAAGAATAAGCACAAGACGCTTATACAGTAGTTTGGTCATAATTTTGTTCGAAACATTACATAGACTGATTGGCGATAATCAGCCCAAGACGCCGGGGCATCCCTCTTTGGAATCAAGACAATAGTTGTGCTCGTGAAAGCCCTCGGCATTGGAGTGCCAGCAAAGAAGTCCACAGCGGCATTATAGACATCCTCAGCCATGAAATCCCAACAAACTTGATAAAAGACAAACGAAAACCGATCTGGCCCAACCGCCGAATCCGGGCAAATATCAAAAACTACTTGCATCACCTCTTCCCGGGTCGGAGGCATACAAAGCGCAGCCGAGTCAGCCTGAGACACAAGGGGTGGAATGTGAGAAAAATCTCCATCATCCAGAAGAGCATCATCCCTCGCGAGCACCTTTTCAAAATACTCTAATGCAGAAGCCCTGATCTCCACTGGGTTCTCAAGAGTCCGAACCTCGTAATTAATACTGAAAACTCTGCTCTTCACCCGTCTTTGCTTTACCAAGTTGTGGAAGTATTGAGTGTTTTGTTCCCCTTCTTGTATCCATCTAGAAGAGGACTTTTGTCTCCAATAATCCTCCTCCATAGACAAAGTGCGATTGAGTGTCCGTCGATGCCTTATTCATTGCTATCAGGTTGGCGTCCATGGGATTTGCATCACAGACACTTTCCGTTTGCTGGACCGTATCCAGCGCTGCTGCCACCTTGTCAAAAATATTCCCAAACACCTCTACATTCCACTGCTTCAAAAATGTTTTTAGGCAAACTAGCTTTTGCTAGATCTTTAGCAGGCCAAATGTCCCTACAGGTAACATCCAATTCGCTTCCACAACATCATAAAAACTATGGTGTCGCATCCATATTTTCTGAAAGCGGAATGCCGACGGACCCCGTGAACAAATAAGAGCGGGTGCAATGAGGAGAGGACAATGGTCGGACTTGTGACGAGGCAAATGCTTCGTCCTGAAGTTCGAAAAAAGATCCATCCAACCTGTAGAAACCAAGACTCGATCCAATCTCTCCCATTTCGTACCCCGATTCCATTTGACCTTACTTCCGTCCACCCCCGGATCAAGAAGGCCACAGGCCTCGATGCAGTCTAAGAAATCCTCTATGGAACCTAGTTGAGCTGGAGCGCACCCTTTCCTCTCATCAACTAATTGCACAACATTAAAATCACCCCCAATAAGCCAGGGATCCGGGGTAGCGATAGCATGCATGGATTCCCAAAGCTCCCGCCTGTCAATCCGATTATGTCGTCCATAAACAAAAGTACACAAGAAGGGCTGCGGGATAAGACCAGATTTAACACGTACATGAATCAACTGCTCCTTATTGAGCAATATGTCTAAAGTAAGCAAACGATCATAGAAACACCATATGTGGTTTGAAATGTTAGCAATGACACCCCCAAACCGAAGTTTCTTAAGCATAAACTTCTCCTGTAATTTAATCTTTGTTTCAATCACCACAAGAATGAGTAACTTATGATGCCTGCACAACTCAAGTAACAAGCGTTGTTTAGTGGGGCTACCCATTTCCCGCGAATTCCAAATCATCATATTAATCATGAGGATGTTTGGGAGAATGAGTCCCCCGCCCGAGCCTTACTCCGCGCAAATCAAGGAGGAACATCAACAATTAATTTTTTCAGTGGTTTTTTCATACCTGGCTGTCGCGTATCTGATCCCGAGCCTGCATCTCGCTTTTTGACTGAGGATGGAGGGCATTCCCGATTGTCCTCCAAGGCCGCCTGATTCTCCAAGTCTAGGTTGGCCACGCTTCCCGCAAGATTTTGATGATCACTCATGGGACCCAGAGCAAGATTATCCTGATCCTCCTCTGAAGCATGCGAACCCATGATCTCCGCAATTGTTGGGGCCACAAAATCCTCATCATCATCACAAGGAATCTGCCTAGGAATACTATCCGCCTCAGCTGATACATCTCCAGAAACCTCCTGTTTTTCAGACTCGTCTTGGGAGGCATAGTCCGAATCTTCCTCGTCTAGGGCAGCAAACTTATTATTCAATTGAGATAATTGAAAGTCTCCATCTTCTTGAGTATCAACAGCCACTTTTTTCCCTTTATTGATCTTGGGTGGGCATGGCATGGTGTACCAAACCCGATCTGTGACGACCCGGTAAACCACGTTATTTTAAACTTGGAATTATGAAGTATGTTCGCTATTTTATGAGAAAAACCTGTCATTGTGAATAAATATATGACTTGTTATTAGTGAAGTTGAAACCTGCGAATCCTCCTCAAAATTTTTGCGAAAACTACCCACAAACCTAAACTGTCGATTAATTTTCTTATTGGTACAATTTTTTCCATATTATGAAATTTAATTTTATTTTCTTCCCTAATTTCAAAATTAATACTAATTGCTATTTTAGAAACTATACATTTATTAGAAGTAATTATTTACTTCACAATTTTAATATTTTTGAAATAATGTTATAAAATATATATATATATATCCGAAAATACACCTAAAAATAATACATATAATTAGTTAAATATGTCTTCTATTAGTTTAGTTACCTATTTATGTTGCTTTCATGTAAAATGTGGTAAAAAGAAAGACTACTTGTACAATTTCACTCTTAGTATTTTACCTAACAAAGTGTGTATTAATCTTTACCATTCATATATAATTGTATATTTGGCTATCTCTCCTACCATTATATATATATATATATATTAGGAAAAATAATTTCCTAAAATCATTAAGCATCCCAAATTGTTTTCTTATTTATAAGAATTTATAAATTTACTTTCTCTACAAATAATATTTTTTCAAAAATGTATTTTATTCCTTAGCAATTAATAATTACATATCCTAGACTATTATGACTTGGAAAAATATATTTTTCAAAATTAGATTTTAATTTCCTCAATTTTCTAATTTTGCTCAAATTAAAGCATAAATTCCCAATAAAATTATAAAGTTCCAAATAAAAATATAAATTTCAAATTTTTGAAAATTATAAGTATAATTTTCGAATTTTAATGAATTAAACCCTAATTTTCGGATTTTAATTGAGGGAAAAATATAAATTATAGATTTTAACCTATTTTATGATATTTATGCAAGAAAATTCTTCTCTAATATGCCATAAATAAATATTGTTGCATGGCTCATATTTATGTAGCTTGTGAATCATATACTAGCATGCACACCAAGCCTAAATTAGATCCCCCACTTGGAAGAATTCATTTAATGAATTCACTTAGGTGTAAAATGGCATTAATGAAGAAATTGACCTTAACAAAAATCTAATTTATTCTTCCTCTCATTAAAATAAACAAGAAAAACTCTCACCTTCTCTTCCCCTAGCAAAAAACCGGCCACAACCCACACTTTCACACACTCTTCTAAATTTTCTCCCAAAACACTCTAATTTCTTACTCTTTTACCCCACAATTCACTACACCCAAAAGGAAAGAGAAAGAAGGTATAAACCTTGCTTAATCTCATAAGTAGAGGGTTATTAGGATACCTTGAGGAAAAGTTTTGCTTAGACATGCTTCAATGCTCATGAGTAAAAGTTCTTGTCAAGCTTGCTCCAAGACACATGGTTTAATTAGTAGCTTACCTATTTGATTTAGTATGAATTTACTTGTCATGTTATATGCTTCATGTGCAAATTGTCTTTTGGAATGGTATAGTATGTGTTGGTTCTTGAGTTCAAGAGGTTATGCTAGTTTCACTACTTCTCTCATGCTTGAAATGAAGCCATGAAAAATAGTTCTCTTTACCAAGCATATCTTTAATTGTAACTATGTTTTCGTGACGACCCGGTAATCCTTATTATTTAAATAATTGATATAAAACATTATGCTTCTTGAAAAGTTCATTATTGTTTGTTATTTTCAAATTTTAGAATGATTTTGAGGTTAATTTACAATTTGAATGGTAACATACTATTTTTCGAATTTCGATTACCATTCTTGGAAAATTCATCTATTAAATATTTATGAGTTTTCAAAAAAAATATAAATAAGTATTCTAGACTTTTATGCATGGCGAAGATGCAATTTTGAATAAATTACATGATTTTCCAACTTTTAGAGGAATTTGACATTCTTCTATATCCTAAATTGCAATTTTTGAAAGTATAACTAAGACATTTTTAGTTTCTGGGAAATATAGATATAATTTTAGATTTATAAAGATTAAATTTCATAATTTTATTGTTTTTCTAAATTAAGTATGAATTTTCGGATTTTATGCCCTAAAACCCTAATTTTCGGTTTCTACAAAAATTAATAAATACAAATTCGAATTTTTAATTAACTAAAGATATGATTTTAGATTTTATAAGATTAGATAAGATTATGATAAGATTAGATAAGATTGTGATAAGATTTCGATAAGATTAGATAAGATTATGATAAGTTTTGGATAGGATTAGATAAGATTATGATAAAATTAGGATAAGATATGATAAGATAACAATAATTAGAAAATGACCTAAAGTACATAATAATTGTATTTCTTGCCCTAAACTCTATAAAAAGTGGGGCATTATCTTCATTTTCCACACAAACAACACAAATCCCGCCTATAAACACACCCCCTCACTCACTCTACTCTCAACACCCAAAACAATCCATATTTATAAAATATCTTCCACCCACATATGTATATATATAAACACTTCTTTTTACATACATATATACCTATTATCCTTCTATATTGCCCTTTATATACCCTCTTTTTCCCTAAAAATATTTGAAGGTAGGAATTTTGCTTAATTACATAAGTTTAGTTGTTCTATGCTTTTACGTACTTAAGTGCTATTATGCTAGAATAAGCCTAGGAATCATGTTTTACTACAAGTTAGATGCCACCATATTTAAAGTACTCCTTAATTGTATTTATATGCTCTAGTTTATGCTCATGCCTTATTATGTCTAATATATACTCTCCAAAAGCATGAAATCATGATCTTTATGTGAAAATATGTTTATGTGACAATCTTTATTTGTGCATGCCGGGCCCAAATGTGTTCTCGGTATGGATGGGACTAGAGTTCGGCCGGGCAGCAATGGGCTTGCCAGTCTTAAAACGGTTCTCGCCATCCATGTCCTAATCCCATTTTGCATGGATGGAGCATTGCATGTATTGGTTGTGGGTCGTAGGAATTCAGCATAGTCTCGAGATATGACCATCAATGTGAATGGATGGAATTGATGTGGACGGATGGAATATTGGCATTAATGATGTGGACGGTTGGAATATTGTACTGTGGGAGACATAAGGGAGTCACCAATAAGTGACTCGAAAGGTAATATTATGTGAAATATTATGTGAGATATTATGACTATGTGCACATGTTATATGCACGAGCACCTGATGTGATTAAGTGAAAATTTCTACTCAACCGTCGCGTTGATTCTTTTTTACGTGAATATTTTTAGAAAGAAATGAGATAGCGTATTAGAGTGGTGCAGCGGAAGCGTTTGGAGGCCTTTTACACAATAAACTTTCCTTCGCATTCTTTTTGAAAATTGTAGCTCTTGTATTTTGTACAAATTTTGTGTAAAAATAATTATTTATACAACTATGAAAATATTACCGTTGCGCATTTCAGTCCAACATATTTTAATAAAATAAAAGGGTATTTTTCCGGGTCGTGACAATTTTAGCATGTGAACTTGTAGGAAATATGTAGTTTCTATGAAGTGCTATGTGATCCTTATATGCCTTGTTGATCATAAAATATACTATACTACTGATTTGGTGTTAATATAGTATACTTGAAATTATATTCATATTATTTGGTGAAATAATATGTGTCTAGGAAAAGTATGAGGTTTGGAAAAGATATACTATTTTCACAAAAATATATTACTTAATGTTACCAAACTATATTTTTTGATATTTGAATATATATATCATACGTATATATATAGTTGTATATTTGCATAGATATATATAATACGTACATATATATATAATTATGTTGAGTTAGTTGATATTATATAGATATATATATATATGATGTACGTATATGTATATAAATCTATTTGTGGGTAATTATATGGTTAATCTAGATTTATGGGTTAATTATGTGTTTAATCTAAATTTCTATTATGTTTAGTCTAACTTTCTATTTAATTATATGTTTAGTCTAAATATATAAAAATATATATATATATACATATATATTTTATACGTATATATACCTATCTCCATATATTGATGTTATTTATAGTTTTAGTCGACATATATATATACATAGGTATATATATGTATGTGATGCCGTGTACATATATATATACATACTATCATGTTTTGATTAGATTTTGGTTTAATTTTCATACTATATATATAGATATGTATGTATGGTTTATGAAATATTCTCTTCTATTAATTTCATTTTATAGTAATGATATTCTTTTAAGATGTTGGAATAAAGTGTTGAAATATGGAAGCAAGACTTCCAAAATTATGCTATGTGCATAAATTGTGTATGTGGAACGGGCCCAAAATATATTGGAGTGGTTTGGGTAAGTTCCACCGGGACATACCAATGGGGTAGCCGGCTGTAAGAGTTCTCACTCCCTCCATCTCCTAATCCCCCCTTGGGTAGACGGAGAGATCTACTCAAGAGAGAGTGTCGTAGGAAAATTTGGCGTAACACCCAGGGTACGACCATTAGAGGATAAGACATGCGGGAGTAATGTGCTGGGTGTAAAATTAGGTCGGGGTAGTCATATGGGTCACTGTTAGGTGACGAGAAAGGTTTGAAATAAGAAAACTATATATATATGTGCAAAGTGAAATATGTGTTTATGTGCAAATCACACACGATCACCTTATGTGATTAAGTAATATTTTTACTCAAATATACGTTGAATGTGCTCACCTGATATGTTTTAGACAAACCCGAGGCTAGCAACGAGGCCGAAGAAGATGAACAATTTGATGGTTTTTATTAGGAAGAGAGCTGTTTTTTTTTTCTGCTGCGTGCTTGTTGTTTGTCAACTCGATCTTATGTTCTTTGTAACTAAATAATTGCTCGGAGTTGTACTCACGGTAGATCATTACTCTGTCAAGTCTTTTGATATTATGTTTTCTTTTAAGTTTATTTTCATTACATACTTTAATTGTAAATTATATTAAACATGGGTTACTGGGGCGTTATAAGTGGTATCAGAGCATGGTCGCGGAGACCTAAGCTCTCGTATATATATGATTGACTCTAATACTTGTGTAGATGGCAAATTCTGTTGGGTCCTTTAAGCAAATAGCCCGCATGAGGACTGGGGAACCGGTGCTTTGTAGAGTGCCGACTATCGATGTAGACGAGTTGTTAATCGAGAATTTTGAGCTTCGGGAGGCTAACGAGAAGCTTTGGGAGGAGTTGTACGAGACACAGAGTAATTTGGAGAAAGCTCAAAGGCATATCTTTGAGTTGCGTCAGAAACATCAGCAAATCCTTGAGCTTGTTCATATGAAAAGCAAGGATCTTATGGCTCTAGCTGCGAAGAATTTCGAATCTAGCTCGATTGGGGAGATCGGCACCCGAGGCTATCCGATATGTCTCGGATAAGCCGTTAGAGGATGACGTCAATGTTTTAGAAGTACTATAAGACTTTATGGTTATGTGTATAAGTAGTGTGTTATAGTATGTGTGGCAAGCCTTTTTTGATGTAAATATTGCATGGTTGCCTTATATATAAATAAAATGCGTGTTTGAAAAGTCTATAGAGTACTACAACTAATCTTTTGGATATTCTTGAATATAGATGCCGAAGTGTACTAGAAGTGATACTGAACCTCAAGATGATCGTTTTTCCATGGTTTTCAAAAGGATAGCAACCATCCTCGAGAATCAGACAAATAATAATAACAACAACAATCACCACAACTCCGAAGAAACCCCCACCGATGCCATCACTAATTTTCTATGATTAGGACCATCATATTTTCGAGGCGAGCCGGAAGATGTTAAGGCAACAAATTGGTCGGAAGCAATGAAGAAGATTTTTGAGGTTCTCAACTGCAACTCCCAATGAAACGTTACTTTAGCCACCTTTCGTTTAGAGGACGATGCCAGACATTGGTGGAAGAGAGTGAGCAGTAAATGGGAAGCCGTTGATACCCCTCCTACTTGGGACAACTTTGTTAGGGACTTTAATTCGCAGTACATTCCCCGCATTGTCCAAGAAAAATGAGAAAGAGAGTTCTTGAACTTAGCACAACGGGACATAATTGTGGCAAAATACGAGGTCCTATGCACCAAACTATCTTGATTTGCTCCATACTTTATCGAAAACGAGAAGAGGAAAATATGGAAATTTGTTGGTGGACTCCAACTAGAAATCCAAGATCGGTTAGCGGCAGTTCAACTACCAACCTACACTGTAGTAGTCAAAACCGCACTTAAAGTGGAAAGCACACTGGAGCAACTCAAAGTTAAGCAAGGACAGTTTGGACGAGTCCAAAGCATAGGAGGACAAGGTAGAAAGGGACAAGGAGGATTTAATAGAATGAATAAAGGAAAGATACACGAAAACCAAGGAAAGTTTGCCAGTCCCTCGTTTCAGAAGCCTATGAGCTGCACTTATTGTGGGAAGCCAAACCACATGGAGGATCATTGTTGGAATAAAGCTAGGAAGTTCCCAAGATGTGGGAGTAGTGGACATTTTATATTAAATTGCCCACAATCTAGACCAGCGCCAACCACAAATCCCGGGAGGAACGGAAAGGTGATGGGAACCAAGGGGGAAAACCACGAGTTCAAGGAAAAGTGTTTGCTATGAACCAGGCCGAGATTGAATCGCCATTAGTTGTAGAAGGTACGCTGCTCGTGGATCGATATTTTGCTAAAGTATTAGTTGATCCTGGTTCTATGCATTCGTATATATCTGCTAGTTTCTTTACTAGGTTGCAAGTACCGCCTAAGGTTTTACCCTACGAATTAGAAGTCACTACACACCTTGGAACCACTTGGAAGACGGGTTTAGTTGATAAAGATTGTGAAGTAGAGAAGGGTGGTTGAAAAATGACAACTGGCTTAGTATTATTACCTATCCACGAATTTGATATTATTTTAGGCATGGGCTGGTTAACTTCGCATTATGCCCAGGTGGATTGTCATCATAAGATAGTCAGACTATGCTTTCCAAATCAACCTATTATTGAAATAGTTGGAAATAAACCCATACAAACAATACACATTATCTCCTCCCTACATGCCCACAAATTATTGCGAAAGGGCAATTATGCAATCCTAGCCCATATCATGAATAAACCCAAAGATCAAAAGAAGCTCGAAGAGGTACTGGTGGTTAACGAATACCCCGGCGTAATTCCGAATGATTTAAAAGGTTTACCCCCACATAGGAAAATCGACTTTGTGATCGAATTAATACCCAGAACCGCCCCGATTTCTAAAACCCCTAACCTAATGGCCCTTGCAAAATTGAAAGAACTTAAGACGTAGCTTCAAGACTTATTAGACAAAGGATTTATTCGGCCGAGTTCATCACCCTGGGGAGCTCCTGTACTGTTCATCAAAAAGAAAGATGGGACATGGAGATTATGTATCGATTATTGCTCTCTTAACCAAGTTACCATAAAAAATAAATACCCTCTGCCGAACATCGATGAATTGTTTGATCAGCTGCAAGGAGCTGTGGTCTATTCAAAATCAAATCTAAAATCTGTATATCATCAAGTAAGGATCCGAGAGGAGGATACCCCTAAAACTGCTTTTAACACTAGATATGGTCACTACGAATTCGTGGTAATGCCTTTTGGAGTAACAAATGCTCCTGCAACATTTATGGATCTGATTAATCGAATATTCCGACCGTACTTAGACCAATTTGTAGTTATATTTATAGATGATATATTAGTGTACTCGAAATCGGAACAAGAACATAAGGAACATTTGAGAATAGTACTCCAGACGTTGAGGGAAGAAAAGTTGTATGCCAAATTCAGCAAATGTGAATTTTGGCTTACACAGGTAGCATTTCTTGGACATATAGTATCGAAGGACGGACTTGTAGTTGATCCCAGAAAAGTCAAGACAGTGGTAGAATGGAAACCACCCACGACGGTCATAGAGGTACGCAGCTTTTTGGGATTGGCCGGATATTATCGACGATTCATCAAGGATTTTTCAAAAATCACCCGCCTCTTGACCAGATTAACCCAATCCAAGGTGCAATTTGTTTGGGATAAGCATTGTGAAAACAACTTTCCAGAGTTAAAGAATCGATTGGTTACCACCCCTGTATTAACTTTACCACAAGGAAATGATGGATTCCTCGTTATACGGATGTATCCAAGGAAGGTTTAGGAGGTGTACTCATGCAGAACAAGAAAGTGGTGGCATACGGCCTCGCGGAAGTTGAAACTGTATGAAGAGAATTATCCAACTCACGATTTAGAATTGGCGGCCATTGTTTTTGCTCTCAAAAAGTGGAGACACTATCTTGATAGGACCTCGTTTGAAATATTTACCGACCACAAGAGCCTCAAGTACTTATTCTCTCAAAAGGAGTTGAACCTGAGACAACGTAGATGGTTAGAAATGTTAGCCGATTTTAATTGTGATATTCAATACCATCCGGGAAAACCAAATATCGTAGCTGACGCATTAAGCAGAAAAGCCAATCTTGCTTGTATGATGACTCAAGAATGGAAAATGCTGGAAGATATCTTGAGTTGGAAACCTAAGGAAACAAAATTTGGAATTTTGTGTTCACACTTGCATGCACAACCCGCCATAATCCAAAGGATCAAAGAAGCTTAGGAAAAAGATGAGGAACTCCAACGAATCAAGAATAGGATTAACTGTGGAGAAGAAAAGGAGTTCATATTGCCAAATGATGGTATTGTAAGACTCCAAAACCGAATATGTGATCCAGATGACAAGCAGTTAAAAAGGGAAATATTGGAAGAGAGTCACAATACGAAGTACACAATTCATCCAGGGACGAACAAAATGTATCAGGACATTAAATGACAATATTGGTGGCCCAAGATGAAGCAGCAAATAGCTGAATTCGTATCCAAATGTTTAACTTGTCAACAAGTTAAAGCGAGTCATCAAAAGCCGTTTCGGTTACTACAACCATTACCGATTCCTGAATGGAAATGGGAACACAATACAATGAATTTTTTTATGGGACTACCGCGAACGCAAAAGGGACATGAAGCAGTATGGGTAGTAGTAGATAGACTTATAAAAAGCGCCCATTTTATTGCATTTTCGAAGACCTACTCATTAGGTAAAATGGTGGAGATCTATAAGACGGAGATTATCCGATTACATGGTGTTCCAATAAGTATAGTATCTGATTGAGACCCTTGGTTTGTTTCTAAGTTTTGGCAAGAGTTACAAAAGGCTCTGGATACTAAGTTAAACTTTAGTACGGCGTTTTTCTAACGGACAGACTGAAAGAGTTATCCAAATTCTAGAAGATATGCTTAGGGCCCGTACCTTAGATTTTGGTGGAAGTTGGAATCAACACCTATCCCTTGCAGAATTAGCTTATAAT
Organism: Petrea volubilis; assembly: GCA_026212405.1. Taxonomy (NCBI): domain Eukaryota; kingdom Viridiplantae; phylum Streptophyta; class Magnoliopsida; order Lamiales; family Verbenaceae; genus Petrea; species Petrea volubilis. The sequence continues at coordinate 2,854,818 of CM047879.1, forward strand.
AATAGTTATCAAGCCACAATAGGAATGGCTCTGTTTGAAACTCTTTACGGACGTAAGTGCAAATCCCCTGTTTGTTGGAGCGAAGTAGGTGAAAGTAAACTTTTAGGCCCGGAACTGATTCATGAGAAAACTGAGGTTATTAAGATCATTAAGAAATGAATGGAGACATCACAAAGTCGTCAGAAAAGTTATGCCGACAAAAGAGAAAAGACCTGGAATTCAAGGGAGGTGACTTTGTATTCTTAAAGGTTTCACCAAGGAAGGGACTAGTAAGGTTCGGACAGAAAGGAAAGCTAAGCCCCGCTATGTTGGACCTTTTGAGATATTAGCGAAAGTGGGGAAAGTTGCGTACAAATTAGCTTTACCTCCCGCTCTTGCAAGAGTACATGATGTATTTCATGTCCCAACGCTTAAGAAATATCAACCTGATCCCTCCCACGTCGTAAACCACAAAGCCCTCGAGATTGACAAAGACCTAACTTATATTGAAGAACCAATCAAGATCTTAGACTTGCAAGAGCACATGTTAAGAAACGAGACGATTCCATTAATATGCCTTCTATGGAAGCACCATGGGATAAAAGAAAGTACATGGGAACGACTAGAGGAGATGCAAGAGAAATATCCGCAGTTGTTCAATTAGACGTAAGACCCAATTTCGAGGACGAAATTTTCTAAGGAGGGGACGATGTGACGATCCGGTAAACCACATTATTTTAAACTTGAAATTATGAAGTATGTTCCCTATTTTATGAGAAAAACCTTTTATTGTGAATAAATGCGCATTGCATTGCATGTATTTATTAAATATGTGACTTGTTATTAGTGAAGTTGAAACCTGCGAATTCTCCTCAAAATTTTTGCGAAAACTACCCACAAACCTAAACTGTCGGTTAATTTTCTTGTTGGTACAATTGTTTCCATATAATGAAATTTAATTTTATTTTCTTCCTGTAATTTAAATTAATACTAATTACTATTTTATAAACTATACATTTATTAGAAGTAATTATTTACTTCACAATTTTAATATTTTTGAAATAATGTTATCAAAAAAATATATATATACATATATATATATATCTAAAAATACACCTAAAAATAATACATATAATTAGTTAAATATGTCTTCTATTAGTTTAATTACCTATTTTTGTCACTTTCATGTAAAATGTGGTAAAAAGAAAGACTAGTTGTACAATTTCACTCTTAGTATTTTACCTAAAAATGTGTGTATTAATCTTTACCATTCATATATAATTGTATATTTGGCTATCTCTCCTACCATTATATATATATACATATATATATATATATATATTTTAGGAAAAATAATTTCCTAAAATCATTAAGCTTCCTAAATTGTTTTCTTATTTATAAGAATTTATAAATTTACTTTCTCTACAAATAATATTTTTTCAAAAATGTATTTTATTCCTTAATAATTAATAATTACATATCCTAGACTATTATGACTTGGAAAAATATATTTTTCAAAGTTAGATTTTAATTTCCTCAATTTTAGAATTTTGCTCAAATTAAAGTATAAATTCCAAATAAAATTATAAACTTCCAAATAAAAATATAAATTTCGAAATTTTAAAAATTATATGTATAATTTTCGAATTTTAATGAATCAAACCCTAATTTTCGGATTTTAATTGAGGGCAAAATATAAATTATAGATTTTAACCTATTTTAGGATATTTATGCAAGAAAAATCTTCTCTAATATACCATAAATAAATATTGTTGCATGGCTCATATTTACGTAGCTTGTGAATCATACACTAGCATGCACACCAAGCCTAAATTAGATCCCCCACTTGGAAGAATTCATTTAATGAATTCACTTAGGTGTAAAATGGCATTAATGAAGTAAATGACCTTAACAAAAATCTAATTCATTCTTCCTCTCATTAAAATAAACAAGACAAAATCTCACCTTCTCTTTCCCTAGCAAAAAACTACTTCTCTCATGCTTGAAATGAAGCCATGAAAAATAGTTCTCTTTACCTAGCATATCTTTAATTGTAACTATGTTTTAGCATGTGAACTTGTAGGAAATATGTAGTTTCTATGAAGTGCTATGTGATCCTTATATGCCTTGTTGTTCATAAAATATACTATACTACTGATTTGGTGTTAATATAGTATACTTGAAATTATATTCATATTATTTGGTAAAATAATATGTTTCTAGGAAAAGTATGAGTTTTGGAAAAGATATACTATTTTCACAAAAATATATTACTTAAAGTTACCAAACTATATTTTTTGATATTTGTATATATATATCATACGTATATATAGTTGTATATTTGTATAGATATGTATAATACGTACATATATATATAATTATGTTGGGTTAGTTGATATTATATAGATATATATATATATATGATGTACGTATATGTATATAAATCTATTTGTGGGTAATTATATGGTTAATCTAGATTTATGGGTTAATTATGTGTTTAATCTAAATTTCTATTATGTTTAGTCTAACTTTCTATTTAATTATATGTTTAGTCTAAATATATATAAATATATATACATATATATTTTATACGTATATATACCTATCTCCATTTATTGATGTTATTTATAGTTTTAGTCGACATATATATATACATAGGTATATATATGTATGTGATGCCATGTACATATATATACATACTATCATGTTTTGATTAGATTTTGGTTTAATTTTCATACTATATATATAGATATGTATGTATAGTTTACGAAATATTCTCTTTTGTTAATTTCATTTTACAGTAATGATATTCTTTTAAGATGTTGGAATAAAGTGTTGAAATATGGAAGCAAGACTTCCAAAATTATGCTATGTGCATAAATTGTGTATGTGAAATGGGCCCGAAATGTATTGGAGTGGTTTGGGTGAGTTCCGCCGGGACATACCAATGGGATAGCCGGCTAATAAATTCATAATTCTATTGGATTTTTATGTTTATTTTGACGGACTTATCATGTATTTTTCTCGATTTGAACCTTATTATGCCTAAATTCAAGTTAAATCGTTGTTTTGTAGGTAAGATGGGGAAAATACCATCAAAGAGACGAAAAGTGGAAGTCAAGAGTTGGGTACTTACGTAAGAGATTTTGGGTATCAACCCAATTTCAGCCATTTTGAGAAGAGCGAATCTGTATGTTTGGGTACGTACCCAAAATATTTCGGGTATGTACCCGATTTCAGTCATTGGACGGTTAAATGAATTTGTAAGTTTGGGTACGTACCCAAACTATTTTGGGTATGTACCCAAAATTTGCTACAACAATTAACAGCTTTCCTAGTTCGATTAGTATTCTATTTTTGGAAGGCGGCGCTAGGGTTTTTCTATCCCTTTTTAAGTCTAGAAACATTAGCACAACTATTGTTGACGTTTTTGGCTAGGTTTTAGTTTTTAGAACTTTTCTTTTTCAGATTTTTCATCTTTTTGGGATTTTGTGGAGAACGGAAGAAGGGACAAATCAAGAGCCAAGGGAAGAACAACCAAACAAGGGGAGTTTTCGTTTGAAATTTCCAGTGAATAAGTTTAATTCTTCTCTTTTCATGAATTCTTTTCCAGATTTTGTTCTTATTTTTAGTTTCATTATGAACTAATTTTAATTAAGTGTAAGGATGTTGTAGTTCATCTTTTTGCTATTCTATGAAAATCCCGTGAGTTTGAATCTGTTTTCGTATGTCTTTTTGTTGTATGATTCTTGTTTAATAATTTAATACGTGGTTAGGGTTTGATCACCCATAATTAGCGAATTTGAGAATCGTAATGAGGTCGAGAGACGATTCACGATTGTAGCTCTATTTAGACGAGATCAAATTGCAAGAATTGCATTTAATGAATACTTAAGGTGTAAAATGGCATTAATAAGTAAATGATTAACAAATCTAATTCATTCTTCCTCTTTAAAATAAACAAGACAAATTCTCACCTTCTCTTTCCCTTGTGAAAAAATTACTTCCTATGCTTGAAAGAAGCCATGAAAAATTTGTTCTCTTTACCTAGCAATCTTTAATTGTAACTGTTTTAGCATTGAACTTGAATGAAATATGTTTTTATGTATTATGAAGTGCTATGTGATCCTTATATGCCTTGTTGTTCATAAAATATACTATACTACTGATTTGGTGTTAATATAGTATACTTGAAATTATATTCATATTATTTGGTGAAATAATATGTTTCTAGGAAAGTATGAGTTTTGGAAAAGATATACTATTTTCACAAAAATATATTACTTAAAGTTACCAAACTATATTTTTTGATATTTGTATATATATATCATACGTATATATAGTTGTATATTTGTATAGATATGTATAATACGTACATATATATATAATTATGTTGGGTTAGTTGATATTATATAGATATATATATATATATATATGATGTACGTATATGTATATAAATCTATTTGTGGGTAATTATATGGTTAATCTAGATTTATGGGTTAATTATGTGTTTAATCTAAATTTCTATTATGTTTAGTCTAACTTTCTATTTAATTATATGTTTAGTCTAAATATATATAAATATATATACATATATATTTTATACGTATATATACCTATCTCCATTTATTGATGTTATTTATAGTTTTAGTCGACATATATATATATACATAGGTATATATATGTATGTGATGCCATGTACATATATATATACATACTATCATGTTTTGATTAGATTTTGGTTTAATTTTCATACTATATATATAGATATGTATGTATAGTTTATGAAATATTCTCTTCTGTTAATTTCATTTTACAGTAATGATATTCTTTTAAGATGTTGGAATAAAGTGTTGAAATATGGAAGCAAGACTTCCAAAATTATGCTATGTGCATAAATTGTGTATGTGAAATGGGCCCGAAATGTATTGGAGTGGTTTGGGTGAGTTCCGCCGGAACATACCAATGGGATAGCCGGCTAATAAATTCATAATTCTATTGGATTTTTATGTTTATTTTGACGGACTTATCATGTATTTTTCTCGATTTGAACCTTATTATGCCTAAATTCAAGTTAAATCGTTGTTTTGTAGGTAAGATGGGGAAAATACCATCAAAAAGACGAAAAGTGGAAGTCAAGAGTTGGGTACTTACGTAAGAGATTTTGGGTATCAACCCAATTTCAGCCATTTTGAGAAGAGCGAATCTGTATGTTTGGGTACGTACCCAAAATATTTCGGGTATGTACCCGATTTCAGTCATTGGACGGTTAAATGAATTTGTAAGTTTGGGTACGTACCCAAACTATTTTGGGTATGTACCCAAAATTTGCTACAGCAATTAACAGCTTTCCTAGTTTGATTAGTATTCTATTTTTGGAAGGCGGCGCTAGGGTTTTTCTATCCCTTTTTAAGTCTAGAAACATTAGCACAACTATTGTTGACGTTTTTGGCTAGGTTTTAGTTTTTAGAACTTTTCTTTTTCAGATTTTTCATCTTTTTGGGATTTTGTGGAGAACGGAAGAAGGGACAAATCAAGAGCCAAGGGAAGAACAACCAAACAAGGGGAGTTTTCGTTTGAAATTTCCAGTGAATAAGTTTAATTCTTCTCTTTTCATGAATTCTTTTCCAGATTTTGTTCTTATTTTTAGTTTCATTATGAACTAATTTTAATTAAGTGTAAGGATGTTGTAGTTCATCTTTTTGCTATTCTATGAAAATCCTGTGAGTTTGAATCTGTTTTCGTATGTCTTTTAGTTGTATGATTCTTGTTTAATAATTTAATACGTGGTTAGGGTTTGATCACCCATAATTAGCGAATTTGAGAATCGTAATGAGGTCGAGAGACGATTCACGATTGTAGCTCTATTTAGACGAGATCAAATGGTGTTAAAGTTGCATGAGAATGAATTTAACATTGATTGAGCCTTAAGGCAGTGATTAAAATTCATACAAATAATTTCTAAAGCTGGGATTAATTGAATGAGAATTGGTTAGTCTTAGGCTTAGAAGGGTTTGTAGGAATTAATTCCGCAATTTTCGAGAGAGATTGTGAATATATTTGTTCCTAGGCTTCACACAACCACGAAACCACTCAACTTTGGGACTGGATTAGAATAGCGAATAAGGTGAATGAAACCACCTTGCACTTGCATTTCCCAGCATTGATTGTTTGTTATTATTGTTTTTCACAAGTTGTTTTATGAACTTAGGTTTCTTTTAGTAATACAAAATCACTACCCAATTTGATCCATTGAGCTAAACCAACACAAGTCATTTTCACAGGCCAAATCATAATCCCTGTGGAATTCGACACTCTACTCATATTGTATTACTTGTACGACTGCGTGCACTTGCGCAGCCCCCAACACCGGTTGTAAGATTTCTCACTCTCTCCATCTCCTAATCCCCTCTTGGGTAGACAAAGAGATCTACTAAAGAGAGAGAGTCATAGGAAAATTTGGCGTAACACCCGGGGTACGACCATTGGAGGATAAGGCAGGCGGGAGTAATGTGTTGGTTGTAAAATTCAGCTGGGGTAGTTATAAGGGTCACTGTTAGGTGATGAGAAAGGTGTGAAATAAGAAAACTGTAATGACCCGTATTCTCACTCCCATTATGTATAGATATAATTATATGTGTTTATTTTATATTTATAGGTATATGTTTTCATAATGTTAATACCTTGTGTTTCATGTTCGTTTTTCGCAAATGTACAAGTTCAGGCTATTTCTTGTCCTAGTTAAGCATCATATAAACTATATAATTCATGAAAATATATGTATACACATATAGATATATATATGTTTGGTTTTGTGTAATAAGATTTAGAAGATTTTTGGAAAAACCTTAAAGAAAGCCTAAAATTGCATTTTCTACCCCTAAATGATGTTTTCTTCCATAAAAATGTAAAATAAGAAAACAACTTATAAATTTTCAGATTTTCACTAAGGGTGGACGTTTTTAAGGTGTAAGAAACATAAAAATATTTTATACTTAGTAGAAAATCACCCTCAAGTATTGATGACAATGTACAAGTGTACATACACTTGTATAATCCCTTCTAGATGTAGTTATACATGTATGGTCCAAATTAGCCTAGACTAACACTTAACCCAATTAGGCTTGTTAGTTGGACACTTAGTTGGAAAGTAAGAAACGATGAAGATTAAGACACAATAGTATTTTAATGCTATTTGTTACACTACTAATTATAAGAAGTATTAAGCAAAAGAAAATACAAAAAATCACCACACACACCCTAAAAAACGTGCACTCTCCCTCTTACACTCTCTTGCCTTCATCTCTTGTCAATATCATCACAAATTTCAGCCACTTTCATCCTTTTACTTCCATACAACACTTAAACTACAAGAAGAACCCCTACAACTAGAATGTAGAAACCTTGCCTATGACATAAGTTAGGGTTAGGTTTTATGAAAGTATTAGACCCTAAGAGGTAATCACAAGTTGATTTCCATCTTGGGTCTTAGGGAACACAAGAGAATTTGGTCTCATGCTTATAGTGATTTTATGTGCATCTTACCCTTGAATTTCTTGAAACTATGCTGAAATTTTGCTTGCAATATGTTCAATTGATGCTTAAGTTATGTATTATGATGTTTGATACTTTGTTAATACTTCAATCATGTGTTAGAAGCTGAAACTTCATGTTTGTCAAGGTGAATTTTTAGTTCAAAGCTTGCTGGAAACACTATTCATAGTGCTGAAAAATTTGGTACAAGGCTGTAAATTCTTATTTTTGCACGACTGAAAAATCCAATTTTTCCAAACTCAAAACCTGTTTTATATGTTGTAATTCCAGTGTATAATAAGCTGGAAAAACATTTTTTTCAAAGCTGTAAAGTTCGGCTTCGGGGCGTGGAAATTCCAGCAGTCGCGCAATTAAGCATTTTGCGTCGCAGTCTGAAAATTCCAATTCTCGTAAGCTGAAAACTCGGAATGTTACTAACCAAAAATTTGTTTTATAACATTAGAAACATATTTGTGAAATCCCAGCAGGTTTTAGGCTAGAAATTCCGTGCTTACAAACTGAAATTTTCTGCTCGACGTAAATATTTGCAGACTGCGAATTTTCAGTTCGTAAAGGTTGAAAAATATGTTCACTTATGTAAAATCAGTGTGAAAGCATACTGAAATTCTGTAAAACTATGTGTTATATATGAAGTTTATGTGTGCATGATGGGCCCCAATGTGAATAGGGGTGGATGTGGTCGAGTTCGGCCGGGCGGTGTCGGGCTTGCCGGCCTTAAATTAGTTCTCGACCCTCCATCGTTGCCTAATCCCTCCTTACATAGACGGAGTGTCTATGTACTGAAGTGGGTCATAGAAAAATTCAGCATATGCCCGGGATATGACCACCGGAGTGATTGGTTGGGAATTGGAGTGTTTGGTTGGAAAAATCGGCACTAAGTGATAAAGTAGCCGCCCGTCGAGGTGAAGGAAATCAAACGTAAAATTATGTGATTTATATTCATAAATTTCTGTGATATTGTGCACAAACCTCACACGATCACCTCATGTTATATGCAAAGTTTCTACTCAACGTGTTGTTGACGTGTTTCATGTAATGTCTTAGCCAATCTTGAGACGAACAAAGTTGCTAGCAAAGAAGATAGAGGAAGACGGTTCGAAGCATTTGGCTAGTTATACATGTTATAGGATCGAGGTTATTTTGTAGTCACGATCATGTAATAATAAACTTATATGTACTTTTGGAATTTCGAATAAAAGTATGGGTTGGTTTTACTATTGTTTTAGAAAAGTGGCATGTTTGTGCAAAAATTGTAAATCGGGTATTTTCATAATTAGCTAGAAGTTTCGGGTTGTCATAAAAACTATACGTATATGTGCAAAGTGAAATATGTGTTTATGTGCAAATCACACACGATCACCTTATGTGATTAAGTGATGTTTTTACTCAACTATATGTTGAATATGCTCACTTGATATGTTTTAGATGAACCCGAGGCTAGCAACGAGGCCGAAGAAGATGAACAATTTGAAGGTTTTTATTAGGAAGAGAGCTGTTATTTTTTCTGCTGCGTGCTTGTTGTTTGTGCACTCAATCTTATGTACTTTGTAACTAAATAATTGCTCGGAGTTGTACTCACGATAGATCATTACTCTGTCAAGTCTTTTGATATTATGTTTTCTTTTAAATTTATTTTCATTACATGCTTTAATTGTATATTATTTTCAGTGCGTGTTCCCGTATCTTGCTCTTGAACCTTAGCGTGAGAAGCCGAATCACCGGCCGCAATCACTACAGGGGATGCAGCAGCAGCAGGATCAGGGTCGCTCTTGGAGGGTTCAGCAGACGCTGTATTATTCTGTTGTGGTTCAGCAGACTCTTTATTATGTTGTTGTGGTTCAGTAGCCGGAGAAGGCAACAACCCTAGGGTGTTACCCTGATCTACTGGAGGTCTCACTCGCCATTTTGCATCAAGCTTGTCATGCAAATTCCCTTCAAACTTTCCATGCACGTTAGGGTTTTTAGTTTCCAGCTGTTCGTCGTCTGGAGGCAGAAACAATTTCGCTTGCTAGTGCTTCAATTATGTGTTAGAAGCTGAAACTTTATGTTTGTCAAGGTTAATTTTTAGTTCAAACTTGCTGCAAACACTATTCACAGTGCTGAAAATTTCGTTACAAGGTTGAAAATTCTTTTTTTGTCACAACTGAAAAATCCGATTTTTTCAAACTCAAAACCTGTTTTATAGGCTGTAATTCCAGTGTATAATAGGCTGGAAAAACAGTATTTTCAAAGCTGCAAAGTTCGGCTTCGAGGACTGGAAATTTCAGCAGTCGCGCACTTAAGCATTTTTCATCGCAGTCTGCAAATTTCAAGTCTCGTAAGCTGAAAACTCAAAATTTTGCCAACCAAAACCTTATTTTACAACATTAGAAACATATTTGTGAAATCCCAGCAGGTTATACACTCGAAATTCCATGCTTACAAACTGAATTTTTCAGTTCGTCTTAAGTGTTCGCAGACTGTGATTTTTCAGTTCATAGAGGTTGAAAAATATGTTCATTTATGCGAAATCTGTGTGAAAACATGCTGCAATTCTGTAAATCTATGTGTTATACATGAAGTTTATGTGTGCATGTCGGGCCCCAATGTCATAAGTGTGGATGTGGTCGAGTTCGGCCGGGCGGCAACGGGCCTGCCGACCTTAAATTAGTTTTCGACCCTCCATCGTTGCCTAATCCCTCCTTACATAGACGGAGTGTCTATGTACTGAAGTGGGTCGTCGAAAAATTCAGCATATGCCCGGGATATGACCACCGGAGTGATTGGTTGGGAATTGGAGCGTTTGGTTGGAAAAATTGGCACGAAGTGATAAAGTTGCCGCCCGTCGAGGTAGAGGAAATCAAACGTAAAATTATGTGATTTATGTTCATAAATTTCTGTGATATTGTGCACAAACCTCACACGATCACCTCATGTTATATGCAAAGTTTCTACTCAATGTGTTGTTGACGTGTTTCATGTAATGTTTTAGCCGATCTTGAGGCGAATCGAGTTCCTAACGAAGAAGACACAGGAAGATGGTTCGAAGCATTTAGCTAGTTATGCGTGTTATATGATAGAGGTTATTTTGTAGTCGCGATCATGTATGTAATAATCAACTTACGTGTACTTTTGGGTTTTCGAATAAAAGTATGAGTTGGTTTTACTATTGTTTTAGAAAGTGGCATGTTTGTACAAACATTATAAATCGGATAGTTTCATAATTTGCAAGAAGTTTCGGGTCGTCACAGGTGGTATCAGAGCATGATTTTGGGGAAAAGAGTCTATATTGGATTTTGAAATTGCCTTACTTTTGAATTGTTGTGTAGGAAAATGGGCCGTTCCGGAGAGTCGTCTAATCATAGGGCTCGTTATGCTTGTGGTGCCAGGATATCTTCAGTAAGAGTGCCCCAACTTCACATCGATGATCTCCTCCTAGAATTAAGGATACTCCAGGAGAACCATGAGAAACTACAAGAGGATTTTTACCGTACTAAATTAAGTCTTGAAGGCGCTCAACATCATATTTACCAACTCCACCAACACTATCAAAGTCTCCTTGAGGCTATCTATGTGAGGAGTCGGGATCTTGTAGGAGTGATTGAGGCAAATATGGTTCCAAAGCCAGCCCCGAAAATTGTAATCATCAACTCCGGGGATGGCACTTGTTATTCCCCTTATGCTATCGATTAGATGAAGTTAGGTGCTAATGTAAAGAAGGAAGTTTAGTGCTAACTTTTGTGCAGATGTACTAGTTGATAAGATGATGTACAAACTAGTATAGTGTACGTTTTGCGTTTGTACGTGTAACCTTTGATGCACCTATGGCTTGTAACACTTATGTTTATAATAAAGGAGTTTGTTGGTTTTGTTATGATACTAAAGATATATTTTCTTATGGTGTAGATGACAACTAGACGAACAAGAGGAAATAATGGAAATCTAGATGGACAACTAACGGCCATTGTCGAATGAATCACTACCCTACTCAAAAACCAGAATAATCATAATCACAATCATGTGGAGACCACCAATGATGCCATTGCCAATTTCCTTAAGTTAGGATCTCCGAGTTTGAAGGGAGAATCGGATGACGTTAAGGTCACCAATTGGTTTGAGGCTATTGAAAAGATTTTTGAAGTCGTGTCATGTGGAGAGGAGAAAAAAGTTATTTTAGCCACTTTTAGACTGGAAGAGGATGCGAGACATTGGGGGAAACGCGTTAGCCAAAAGTGGGAAGAAATGATGGTTCCACGTACATGGGTGAACTTTGTCCAAGAATTCAACAAGCAATACGTTCCTCAGGTCATACAAGAGAAACGAGAGAGAGAGTTTTTAAACCTAGAGCAGGGAGAGTTAGGTGTGGCCCGATATGAGGCGATGTTTACTCGATTAGCTAGGTTTGCCCCTTATTTCGTCGAAAGTGAAGAAAGGAAACTATGGAAATTCATTGGTGGCTTAAGGATGGAGATACAAGATAAGCTAGCACCGGTTCAGATCCAGACATATACTGCGGCTGTAGAATCTTTGTTGAAAGTGGAAAACATGATGGAACAATTGAAAGTAAAACGGGGACAATTTGTAAGACCCTTACCTATAGGAAGCCCAGCTGGACAAAATTTTGGAGGAAGTAATAAGGTTTCCCGGACAAATTTATTAGGTTCCCGACCGAACCTTAATGGTCCCCCACCACCGCGCACCTCGTGTACCTATTGCAGTAAGCCAAACCACACCGAAAATCAATGTTGGGTTAAGGCCAGAAAATGCATCCCGTGTGGGAGTAGTGACCATTTTCTTAAAGATTGTCCACAACGAGGACCTTCACGAGCACCCCCTCCAGGACGAGTTGTCAAAGAAAACGGGAATCGTGGGGAGAAACCACGGGTACAACAAAAGGTCTTTGCAATAAATCAGGAGAAAACTTCCGAACCCACGATAGTGGAAGGTACGCTTTCGATTTGCCACCACCTAGCTAAAGTTTTAATTGATCCCGGTTCAATGCATTCTTATATATCTTGTCAATTCTTTTTATAGTTTAATGCTTCAACCTAAAATTTTATCATATGAGTTAGAAGTAAGTACGCCTATTGGAACTTTGTGGAAAACCGACTTCATTTATAGGAACTGTGAGTTAGTTATAGGCGCAAAACCAATGAGTGCCGATTTAATGTTGCTACCCATGAATGACTTTGATGTTATATTAGGAATGGATTGGTTAGAATCTCATTACGCCCAAATAGATTGTCGCAATAAGAAAATGCGGTTATGTAGGCCTAACCAACCTATAGTCGAGATAATATGAAATAAATTTTCTCCTTCCATCCCAATTATCTCTGCCCTAAAAGCCCGTCGGTTGCTTAGAAAAGGAAATGAGGCCTTTCTAGCATACGTATTGAATAAGTAGGAGGACAAGAAGAAATTAGAAGATGTCCCAATAATAAACAAATTTGTAGATGTATTTCCCGATGACCTACCGGGTCAACCCCCACCTAGGGACATTGATTTTAGTATTGAGATACTACTCGGAACTGCTCCTATTTCTAAAACTCCTTATAGGATGTCGGCCGTCGAATTAAAGGAACTTAAGACTCAATTACAAGAATTAGTAGATAAAGGATTTATTCAGCTTAGTGTTTCACCTTGGGGAGCCCTTGTTTTATTCGTCAGGAAGAAAGATGGAACTTTACGACTTTGTATCGACTATCGGTCCCTAAACCAAGTTACCATCAAGAATAAATACCCATTGCCATATATTGAAGAACTATTCGATCAATTGCAAGGAGCATATGTGTACTCTAAGTTGGATTTGAAATCGAGGTATTACCAAGTTAGGGTTCGAGAAGAAGATATAGCTAAAACCGCTCTTAACAGTCGGTATGGACATTATGAATTCGTAGTGATGCCCTTTAGCTTAACCAATGCACTTGCTACATTTATGGACCTAATGAACCGAGTCTTTCAATCTTATTTAGACCAATTTGTCGTGATCTTTATAGATGATATCTTAGTATTCAAAAATAAAAGAAGATCATAAAGAACATTTGAGAGATAGTGTTGCAAACTTTGAGAGAACAGAAACTTTATGCGAAATTTAGCAAGTGCGACTTTTGGTTAGAAAAATTATCATTCCTTGGTCATATTTATCCAAAGAAGGAGTTTCGGTAGACCCAGAAAAGGTAAAGTCGATTATAGACTGCAAGCCACCCTCGATTGTTACCGAAGGACGAAGCTTCTTAGGTCTGCCAGGTATTCCCGAAGATTCATTGAGGGGTTTTCAAAAATTGCTTGACCACTAACTAGGTTAAACTAGGCTAAGGTCAAGTTTGTTTGGGACCAACACTGTGAGACTAGTTTTCAGAAATTGAAGAATTGCTCAGTCTCCGCTCCTGTCTTAGTATTACCCAGTGGGAGCGACGGATTTCAAGTATACACTGATGCCTCTAAAGAAGGATTGGGTTGTGTATTAATGCAAGATGGCAAGGTAGTAGCCTACGCTTCACGAAAATTAAAACCATATGAGGAAAACTACCCTACTCATGACCTTGAATTAGCCACTATTGTATTTGCACTCAAGAAATGGAGGACATTATTTGTATGGGACAACCTTTGAGGTATTCACGGACCATAAGAGCCTAAAATACTTGTTTTCACAAAAGGAATTAAATATGAGACAAAGAAGATGGATGGAGATGATCATTGATTTTAACTTCAATATTTAGTACCATCTGGGAAAAGTTAACAGAGTAGCGGATGCATTAAGTAGAAAGGCCACCATCTATTGTTTGGCAATTAAGGAATGGAAGTTGTTAAAAGATATTTCTGAGTGGAATCCCAAGGAAAAAGAGTTAGGAATTCTATTTTCCATAGTTCAAGCGCAACCTGCGTTATTACGAAAAATCAAGGAAACTCAAGAAAAGGATGCAAAACTTAAAAAGATCATGGAAGAAGTTGGTAACGGACAAAGGGTTGAGTTTGCCATGTCCAACGACGGAATCCTTGGATTTCGCAATCGGCTATGCATCCCCGATGACAACAATCTCAAAAGGGAAATATTGGAAGAAAGTCACAAATCAAGATACAAAATCCACCCAGGAATCAATAAGATGTACAAAGACATTAGGAAACAGTATTGGTGGACTAGTAAAAAGAGAAGTGGCAGAATTTGTATCCAAATGCTTAACATGCCAACAGATAAAAGACGATCACCAGAAACTCTTTGGCCTCTTGCAACCGTTACCTGTCCCTGAATGGAAGTGGGAACACATTACTATGGATTTCGCTATGGGTCTACCCCGAACCTCCAAGGGTCATGATGTGATTTGGGTTGTAGTGGATAGACTTACTAAGAGTGCCCATTTTATTACCTTTTCGAAGACTTATTCCTTGGACAAGATGGCTGAAATTTATAAACAGGAAATAGTCCGATTACATGGTGTCCCCGTCAGTATTGTTTCAGACAGAGATCCGCGATTCATTTCTAAGTTTTGGCAAGGGTTACAAAGCACGCTAGACACTAAGTTAAACTTTAGGATTGTTAAAAGTATCACCACGAAAAGGAATTTTTCAGTTTGGGAAGAAAGGAAAGCTAAAACCTTGATACGTCGGATCTTTTGAAATCCTTGAAAAAGTAGGAAAAATAGCATATAAATGACGTTACCCTCAAGTCTATCTGATGTTCATGATGTATTTCATGTGTCGATGCTTAAGAAGTATCACCTGGATCCCTCTCATGTTGTGAATCACGATTCCCTCGAAATCGATAAAGACTTGACATATGTAGAGGAACCCGTTCACATCCTTGAAGTAAGAGAACGAACCTTGAGAAACCGTGCCATTCCCATAGTCAGAGTCTTGTGGAAGTATCATAACCTCGAGGAAACTACGTGGGAGAAACTAGAAGATATGATGAGCAACTACCCACATCTCTTTGACTAATCGGGCTGAATTTCGGGACGAAATTCCTTTAAGGAGGGGAGGATGTAAGGACCCGTATTCTCACTCACATTATGTATAGATATACTTAAATGTGTTCATTTTACATTTATAGGTATACGTTTTCATAATGTTAATACCTTGTGTTTCATGTTCGTTTTTCGCAAAATGAACAAGTTAGGATTATTTCTTGTCTTAGTTAAGCATCATATAAACTATATAATTCATGAAATATATGTATACACATACATATATATATATATATGCTCGGTTTTTTGTAATAAGATTTAGAAGATTTTTGGTAAAACCCAAAAGAAGACCTAAATTGCATTTTCTATCCCTAAATGATATTTTCTTCCATAAATATGTAAAATAAGAAACAACCTACAAATTTTCAGAAAATAAATAAGGGTGGACATTTTTTTGGGTATAAAAACAAGAAAAAAATTTATACTTGGTAGGAAATCATCCTCAAGTCTTCATTCTTCAAGTATTGATGACAATGTACAAGTGTATATACACTTGTATAATCCCTTCTAGATGTAGTTATACATGTATAGCTCATATTAGCCTAGACTACCACTTAACCCAATTAGGCTTGTTAGTTGGACACTTAGTTGGAAAGTAAGAAATCATTAGATTATGACCTAATTAATTTTATACTCTTGTGTCTCCTATTAGTCTCTGTAAGTAATATTAGGCAAAAAAAACACAAAATCACTACCACACACACTAGGCTGCACGACCACACACACTCACACACTCTCTTACCTTCATTTTTGTCCATTTCTTCACAAATTTCAGCACACTTTCATCCTTATACTTTTACTCCCCCCTTAAACTACAAAGAAGAACCACTACTATAGAAGGTAGAAACCATGCCTATGGCATGAGTTAGATTAGGTTTTTATGAAAGTGTTAGCTTCATATCTTCCCCATTAGACCTTAAGAGGTAGCCACAAGTTGGTTTCCATCTTGGGTCTTAGGGAACACAAGAGAATTTGGTCATATGCTTATAGTGATTTTATGTGCATTTTACCCTTGAGTTTCTTGAAACTATGTTGAAATTTTGCTTGCAATATGTTCAAATGATGCTTAAGTTATCTATTATGATGTTTGATACTTGGCTAGTGCTTCAATTATGTGTTAGAAGCTGAAACTTTATGTTTGTCAAGGTGAATTTTTAGTTCAAAATTTGCTGGAAACACTATTCACAGTACTGAAAATTTTGTTACAAGGCTGAAAATTCTTTTTTTTCCACAACTGAAAAATCAGATTTTTCCAAACTCAAACTTGTTTTATAGGCAGTAATTCCAGTGTATAATAGGCTGGAAAAACAGTATTTTCAAAGCTGCAAAGTTTGGCTTCGAGGACTGGAAATTTCAGCAGTCGCGCACTTAAGCATTTTTCGTTGCAGTCTGCAAATTTCAAGTCTTATAAGCTGAAAACTCGAAATATTGCCAACCAAAACCTTATTATACAATATTAGAAACATATTTTTGAAATCCCAGTAGGTTTTAGGCTCGAAATTCCATGCTTACAAACTGAAATTTTCAGTTCGTCTTAAGTGTTCGCAGACTGCAAATTTTCAGTTCATAGAGGTTGAAAAATATGTTCATTTATGCGAAATCTGTGTGAAAACATGTTGCAATTCTGTAAATCTATGTGTTATACATGAATTTTTTGTGTGCATGTCGGGCCCCAATGTGATAGGGGTGGATGTGGTCGAGTTCGGCCGGGCGGCAACGGGCTTACCGGTCTTAAATTAGTTCTCGACCCTCTATTGTTGCTTAATCCCTCCTTACATAGACGGAGTGTCTATGTACTGAAGTGGGTTGTAGGAAAATTCAGCATATGCCCGGGATATGACCACCGGAGTGATTGGTTGGGAATTGGAGTGTTTGGTTGGAAAAATCGGCACAAAGTGATAAGGTAGCCGTCCGTCAAGGTGGAGGAAATAAAACGTAAAATTATGTGATTTATGTTCATAAATTTCTGTGATATTAGTGCAAAAACCTCGTATGATCACCTTATGTTATATGCAAAGTTTCTACTCAACGTGTTGTTGACGTGTTTCATGTAATATTTTAGCTAATCTTGAGGTGCATGGAGTTCCTAATGAAGAAGATATAGGAAGACGATTCAAAGCATTTAGCTAGTTATGCGTGTTATATGATAGAGGTTATTTATTAGTCACAATCGTGTATGTAATAATCAACTTACGTGTACTTTTGGGTTTTCGAATAAAAGTATGAGTTGGTTTTACTATTGTTTTAGAAAGTGGCATGTTTGTACAAACATTATAAATCGGATAGTTTCATAATTAGCTAGAAGTTTTGGGTCATCAAACGTAGTAACCACAAAACTTCTAACCACAACACTTGGAACTTTAGAAGTGGCAACCTTGGACTCTATGGATTTGTAGACGGCCATTTGATCCCACTGGGCATGCTAGAAATTTGTGACACAAATTTTGAATCTATTGAATTAAAAAATAAGAAAAATCATACAAATTGAGTTTATCGAAATTATTGAAAATAAAGTAGGTACAATTTCTAAACTTGATCCTCTGATTCTTCCTTCACGGATTTGAAATTTGAAAATCCAAACACTTCTGGAGCGGATTTGGTTGTTTTATCTTCTTAGAACTTGAGTTCGTCTTCAATAACGCGATACGTAGGCTTCGCAGCTTGATTACAAATCAAACGCCGAGATTTTCGATGAACGCCATGAAGAATTCTATGAACACTATTGACCTGACTTGATATATATTTGGAAAGAACATTAATTTGCTGGCTTAGCACCTTGTCTGCAGATCGAACGCCTTGATTTGGTTGATCTTAGTGAAGAACGTCGGGAACTTCGCCTTGATCATTATGTATTTGACTTGGGAAAATGTTGATTCACCGGTTTCACTCATTGATTGCAGATCAAATGCCTGGATTTGACTTCTACTCGATCACTTCGAATCTTCTTGAGAGAATTGCGGGATTTCCTTTACTTCTCTAGCTTTGAAGACTTCTTGTGCTTCGATGTCTCCTCTTTCTATGTGTCTTTGGCTTGTAGAGAAGACCCCTATTTATAGGTGTAGAGGAGAGTCTCTTGCCATGTTTACTTGATGAGATGGCACAATTTAATTGGCCGGCTCAAATTTGATAGCAATTCATTTCCTTAATGAAAAGATGTGATTTGAGTTTGCCAAAATATGATAATATCTAACTTATATGTTTGCAAGATATTATTTTACTTGCCAAAATAATAATATCTAGCATATATATTTGCAAGATATTGTTTTTATCGCCAAAATAGTAATATCTAGCATATATGTTTGAGAGATATTATATTGATTGCCAAAATAATCTAATTTGACACTTCGCACCATTTAATTGGCCAAGAAAATATATATAATAATATCAATTAATTAACTATTTTACTTATGAATTAATTTTGAGTAAATTCCACAAATAAAAGTAGAAAATATAACATCGATATTTGCCATGTGTCACCGTTTAATTGGCAATGAATTTAATTTGTCTACATCGACTTCTCATATTCGCTCTATGATCTCAAATGGTCCAACATACCTAGGATTCAATTTTCCTCCTTTACCAATCCATGTAAATCCCTTCCTTGGAGAGACTTTAAGGAATACTTGATCCCCGACTTCAAATACCAATTTTCTTCGTCATTTGTTCGCATAACTCTTTTCCCCGACCTCAAACACCAATTTTAAATGTTTGGGTACTTTTTTCCTTTTTTCAATCCATAATATATAGACTTAAAAGTCTAATGTAATTCAACACAATAAATTTAGCCTGCCATTTAGGCTTATTCAACAAAATAAAATAAATTGAAAGCTTTTTAAAATAAAACAACTAACACTTACACTTATGATGTGGCCTTCAATACTCTAAAAATTTTTATTAAGAAATCGAGAAAATTTAAGTGTTTAAAAAATTTTACAAGTGGCTAAAACTTCAAAAAAATTTCTTGTCTCAACAAAGAGAAGAAGCCCTCAAAAAAGTTTGTCAGCCATTTTTGACTTTTGTGTCAACCGCCCTCCATTATTGTGGTGGTTTCTCAGTCCTCCTCAGTTATTGAAGAGCTTTTTTGTTAGATTTGCTTGACTTGATCTTGTTTTTGAGCTGGTTGTTAATGGTTTGTTTGAGATTTTCAAACATATCTTCAACTGAAACTTCTGCCTCATCAGCATAAGGGTCTTGAGATTATCTTACAAGACACTGTTCTTCTTATCCATGGGAGGATGTAGCCATTGATGTATCAAATTGAATTTCAATCCCAAGATTTTTTCTAAATCTTTTTTCACCTCATTAAGATTCAATGATTTCTTCTTCATACATTTGTCCTTTTGGCATTTGGACGTTCCTTGCAATATGCCGAAACAGACTGGGTGATTCCCTCTGTTGTTTCAATTTTTTTGATCCTGATATTTTTTAATCTTTTCTTGGATTTCATCTATTGTTTTCTAGCCTTCCAAATTTCCTTTGTATCTTTAAGAAGCATTTTCTTCCAAAAATTTGTGAAGAACTTTCTTCTCAAATAGGGAATATTTTGCTAGGTATAACCCACTTCTCGTGTCCATTTCCATATCCATGGGATTCCAATTTTAACAAAAAAGTACATAGGAGCCATTCCTTCGATCCATTGATTTTGGTGCTCTATTTCAATTAATTTAGGTGAAAAATTCACCCATTCTGCATAAAGACCTAAGGTTCTGGCAAAATATTAATTGATGGGCCATAATTAATCCACCACTGTTGGAACCAATTTTGTATGTCATGCTTATAAATTTCTTAGCATACCTTGAAAAACCATGAATGTTTTTTCTTGGTGTTTTCATATAAAAAAGCCTTGTGGAATGTTTCCACATAATTCCAATAATTATATTTTACTGAGATTTTTAATTTGGGGAGATAATACTCCTTTTCTTTAAACGTGTTGATACCCTATGTTTCCGCAGATATAATTTATTTATTAATAACTTTACTAAAGTTACAAAATTGCTTCTTTCCTGTAGAAAAATGCATAATTTCACATGATCCTACAGCTTTGAGAATGTTTTTATAATTCATTCTTTGATTATATGAGCGAGCAGTGAATGAAGTAGTATCAAGTACCTTTGTATTAAGGACCATGGTTCATCTTTCCACCTCAAATCTTTATTTTCAAAGAGTAATATTAACTCTTTATGGCTATTCTACTCATATTCAGCATCTTCCATATCAATTTCTTCCTTACCAACAACTTTGGCATAAGAAGAATTATTTTCTTCTTGTATCCTTTTTACCTTAAAATCTAAAAATTTCTTATATAAAGGATCATTCTTATCCTTAGGAATATTACCTAAGGATGATACAAAATTTGCAATATTCTTAGCAATTAGTCTTTGATGTCCTATTTGGGCAAATTTCCTTCCCTTCCTCCTCTATTAGATGGAGGAAAATTACCCCTTCCTCATGGAATCATCCCTAAAAAACAACAATGAAAACAAGTTAAGCTATAAGCTTATTTACTCAAGCTTTAATTCTCCTTGGTAATTCTTTATGTTTATTTATTCCTATATTAGAATTATGAAGAATTTCTTCATTCTGAGTTATCATTGAGATAGATTGAAACATTTCCATCTCTCTATCAATTCTTCTAGATAAATGAATCATTTTGGGAATTCCAAAACAATTAGCATTGGCAGGTAGTCTAGGAGGGTTATAAACCTTAACATCGTTAGGTCCTCTTAAAGGGGGATTATAATCTCCCAGATGTTTCTTATTATAGACTTCCTGAGATCTTCAAAAATCATCATTCATTTTTGGAAAAATTCTCTGGTTAGAAAATCAAGAAGACTATTATCAGTTCATTTTTTATAATTAATATCAAAATCAAAAGGAGCTGAATGAGCTTGCCATCTAGCAACATTTGTTTAGAAATATCATGTTTGAAATCTTTATTAAATATGAATTTTGATGCTTGACAGTCTATTTTATCAAAAACTTTTGATTCTATAAATCATCCTGAAACTTTAAAACACATTTAACTATTGCAAGAATTTCTTTAGCAATAGTAGCATAATTCTTCTGACTAATATTCCATTTTCTAGAATGGAATCTACCAAGATATTCTTGTTTATGTAGAGGAGAAATTTGTTTTAATATTCATCCATATCCTATATCAGAAGCATCTATCTCAATAATTTTATTACAATTTGGATTGGCAAGCATTAGACAAGGGAGGTTAGTAATCTTTTCCTTAATCCTTTTAGTAGCATGTGTATGATCATTAGACCAGGGCTTTGGATTCTTTTTCAATCTATCATAAAGAATAGCAGTTTCTCCTTCTAAATTTTTATAATAAGGGGAAATATAATTCAAGCTTCCTAAAAATCTGATCAGGAAATTTAGAACCAAATTCTATACTTCTATTTTTAGGAATTATTTTTCCTTTTTCAGTATTATGACCTAAAAATTTAACTTTTGTTTGGAATAAAAGCATTTTTGATCTAGATATTACTAAAACATTTCGAATAATATTTTTTCAAAAAATATCCAAATGTTTAAAATGTAATTCAACAGTTTTTGAAAAGATAAGAATGACATCAATATAGACAATAATAAAATTGCTATAGTTTTAATTTTCCAATATCAATTTTAAATCAAATTTTGAAAATATTAAAGCGCCATGGAGTCTATCCAATAAATCTTTTTTTATTAGAGATTGGATACCTAATCCATATTACAACATTATTAAGAGGTTTATAATTTATAACTAACCTGGGGAATCCTCTTTCTTGTTCTGCATGTTTATTAACATAAAGGGCAGTGCATGACCATGAGGATTTTATTAATCCTTTCTGTAATAAAGAATTTATTTATTTTTTACAAAGCTCCAAATATTTAGAGTTCATGTATGTAATTCTTTTATGTTTTATTAAAAGGAAATAATAATGTTCACATAAAATTTATACAAAATACAAGAGTTACAACTTTCAAAAAGAATACAAGTAACTTTATTGTGTAAAAGGCTTCCAAACACTTCTACTGCGCCACTTTGATCTGCTATCTCATTTCTTTCTAAAAATAGTCACATAAAGAAGAATCAACACGATGGTTAAGTAGAAATTTCACTTAATCACATAACGTGCTCATGTGTATAATATATGCACATAATCACATAATAATTCACATAATTTTACCTTTGGATCACACTATTGTGATCATAATTTCCTTATATCTCCCATAACATAATATTCCAACAGTTTACATCATTAATCCCAATATTCCATCCGTTCACTCGATGGTCATATCTCGAGACTATGCCAATTTACTATGACCCACAACCAATACATGGAACATTCCGTCCATGCAAGATGGGATTAGGACATGGATGACGAGAACTGTTTTAAGACCGGTAAGCCCATTGTCGCCCGGCCGAACTCTAGCCCCATCCACACCGAGAACACATTTGGGCCCGGCATGCATAATTAAAGATTATCACATAAACATATTCTCGCATAATTTCAAGATTTCATGCTTTAGGATAGCATAAACTTGATATAATAAGGCATGAACATAAACTAGAGCATATAAATTACACTAGATACAAGCATAAAACAACTAGACTTATGGAATTAAGCAAAATTCCTACCTTAAAATTTCCCTTCTTGATATCTATATATATATATGTGTGTGTGTGTGTGTGTGTGTGGAGAATAGTGAAGTGTGTGTGTTTGTGTTGTGTGATGGAAATGAAGATCACCCCTGTAATGCCCCGGTACTCCCTAGTATTTTAAAATTTATTATATATTATGTTTCATGGAAAAATACCCTCAACTATTTTACTAAACAAAGCTGAATTTCGAGGACGAAATTCTTTTAAGGAGGGGAGGATGATATATATATATCTACATATACACCTACATGTCCACATACATAAATATATATATATATATATGCTAGGTAGTTCATATTGTGATGTGTATATATAAATGTCCATATAGAATATATGGTTTATGTATTTATTTTGTTATAATATTAGTTATTTCTACTTTTCTCCTCTATAAATAGATCCCACCCCCAACCCCATTTTCATCCAAAATCCCGCCTAGAAATACACCACACTCTACTTCTACTCTCAACACCCAAAACACTTCCTTTTTATAGTCTATCTTCCACCCACCCCAAAACACTTCCTTTTTATAGTCTATCTTCCACCCACCTATATATGTATACAAACCCTTCTATTTTCATCCATATATACTTATTAGCCTTCCATATAGCCCTTTATATACCCACTTTTTCCTAAAAACATTTGAAGGTAGGAATTTTGCTTGATTCCATAAGTCTAGTTGTTTATGCTTGCATCTATGTTTAAAATACTCCTTAAGTGTAATTTATATGCTTTAGTTTATGTTCATGCCTTATTATGTCAAGTATATGCTCTCCTAAAACATAAAATTGTGATTTTTATGTGAAATTATGTGATTATGTTCATCTAAACACACACCTTCACCTTATGTGATTAAGTAAAATTTCTACTCAACAGTTGTGTTGACATGTGTTATGAACACATTTTTTCTAGGCAAAAACATTCTAATCCATCAGGAGGAAGGCACCGGGAGGGCATTACAAAGCTTTTATTTAGCTAAAGTTATTATTTTCGCTCGTATAACAGCTTTTGTACTACTACGATTTCACTATGTTGTACTAAATTTCTATATTATTATATATTTGCAATAAAAATATTTACCGTTGCGCGCTTCGATCCAACATATTTTAATAAAATAAAAAGGGTATTTTTCCGAGTCGTGACAACCCACCTCCTATTTATAGTTGTTGGCCAAGAAACAAGATTATTTTATTAGGTTTTATCTTGTTAATTAATGTGATCTTCCAACTTGGCTTATCATTAATTATGTTCACACCTAATTGTAGTTGTAATTTACACAAGTTTTACCCTAAATAACATGAGTTGTACTCTAAATTGTATTATGTGTTAGCCTAATTTAACATGATGCTAGCAAGTGTCTTTATTTTAAGATTAACCCTACAAATATTACCTAAATTTTGTAAGATTTATACAAGTATCTACAATCTTTATTTTTCTAGTAGCTTGGGTGTATACTTTTATTAATTAAAGATAGTGACATTTTTGGACATGTGTATTATAATCATCCTATTACATGTGTATATATATATATATATATTTATTTATGTTTTTTATTTAGAAATATATATTTTTGTATTGTTAAAATATGTAATATATAGTTATATAGAAGTATAGTTTCAAAAATAGTGAATATATTTTCTTAAATTTTCAAAAAATCATAATTAGATATTTACATGTGTAAAATATCGATATATTTATGTAAATATTGATTTAGAGTATTAGATTATGCTATAAATATTTCCGAAATATAAGTATATGTATATATCCAAGTATGTTAATGTGCATGAAAATATTTCCTATAAATTATACACAAATTATATATGCACACACACACATATATATATATATATGTACATAAGTAGAATCAAATGGTTAGTATGAAAACATAGTAGCTATTGCACATTTCACCTATAAAATAATAAAACACTAAACAATTTAATCACATAGTTCACATATGAAATAATAATCATATAAAACACTAGATAATTTAATCATATAATTAACTTTTAAAATACCAAGAAATACGAGGTCAGTACAGTTCATCTTGCATAGCCAAGTTTTAGTAGGAATCTTTTTCTCATAAAAATTGTCCTCATAAGGAAGGGAAACAATATGTTTCTTTCTGTTCCAGAAAGCATTAGGATGATCGTTACAAAGTTGTAAAGAAAATTGATTGTTTGTCATTTTTATTTTTTCCTGCAATTTAGGATTTTGAATTTTTTTTCAATAGCAAGAATATTAATCTCTTGTCTCAGAAATTTAATCTGATACTCTTTTGCTTTGAGAAAAGATTCTTTTATTTCTTTGAGAATTCTTGTGAAAAGTTCAGTAATAAATTGAAAAGTAATTTCTTTTCCTTCAAAAGTTCCGATAAAACCTTTTCATCAATATTTTTTATAGGAAATATTTTCTTCAAAAATGGAGTGCCAAGTATAATTTGATTGGTAATATTTTTTACCAAAAGAAAATTAGTTGGAATACAAACATTGTTTTTCCAAATACATGCTTTAGGAATTCTATACTTTATCTCCACTCTTTGCCCATTAGCAAAGCTTAACGAATGGGTAGTTTTATGAAAATATCTGATAGGAATAATTCCTTCCTGAATACAATTTAAACCTGCACCACTATAAACAAGTGTTGTTAATTCTTTTTGGAAATTTTCATCAATTAAGAGAGAAATTTTTACAAACCATTTTTGTGAGGTAACCATCTCAAGAGTAGAGAGAAAATTTTCATCTTCAGAAATCTAATTTGGTCTTCAAAAACTTTTTCAAGAATAACCATAGGTTGTTTACCTTTATTAAAATACTCAAGTTTTATTATTCTTGCTTCAAGGTTTCTATTACCCTATTTTAAAGTTGTTAGTTCATTTTTGACATTATTAACCTCAATATTTAAATCCATAACAGTGGTTGGGGATCTAGTCCTATGTTTTTGTTTTAATATATTTTTAACTTCTGCCATAGGATATGGTTCATAAGAGATATACTTACTATGATGAGTATTCTCTTTGATTATCTCATCTTTATGCATTTGATCAATGAATTTTTATCTGACTTATGGATCTTTAATGAATTTTAATAATCCCATTAAATTATTATTGCTGATAACATTAATATCCATATCTCTGAATTAAGAAATAGTTTTATATAATTCTTCTCCCTCTTCTTAATTAGAGGTATATTCTTCCTTTTTTGGATAAGGTTGCCCCTTGCTACAAGGATCAAGTCCCTTGTCTGTCTGCAAGGTATGATCCTCATTTTCAAGAACATCAATGTCATGAGTATCTACTGAAGAATCTTCTATTTCAAAGCTTTCTGAATCAAAATTTATTACAAGTTTAGATAATGTTTCTTTTTAATTCATTATGAATATTAAGATTATTAAGTTTTTTCTTAACCCAACATCTATTGGCATAATAACCATATTTGCCACATTTTTTGCAAATTATTGCAGGCATACCATCCTTCCTTTGTTGTTTTCTTCTTTCCCTTTTTTCTTTTCTTATCTTGTGTTTCTTTTTAGGAAAGAAAGGTTTAGAATTCTTATTATGTTTTTTATGTTGATGAGGTTTATTGGTAGATGGATCTTCTACCCCGAATTGACCACAAAATTGGCCAAGTTGCCTTTTTTCATTAAGGTTATGTTTTTTTAATCAGTTTATTTAGCTTTATTTCATTACTCAAAGCTAAACCTTCTTGTATACAGGTACCGATTATCTTACTGTGACGGCCCGGTAAACCTTATTATTTATGAATTATGTGGCAAGTATTATTTGACTTATCGTTTGATGAAAAGGATTTCAAAAGATAAATATGATTTTAATTTGTGAATAATTGTGTATTACACTACATGCATTTTAAAAACATGATCATTCCTCTATTAGTAGTGAAATTTTGAACTTATATATTTATTATTAATTTCAAACATCATTATTTCTTGTTATTTTATTTTCCCACCAATATAATATATTGTTGTTATTTTATTATTGGAATTTAATTTTAATTTTACATTTAATTTTTGAGAAATATAGAAATACTTGTTTTCACCTTAGAAAATATACATCTATTAGATTTACTTATTCATTTAACATTTCTAAACTCATTACATTAGTTTATGATTATATATAAACAATACTAATTATATTCTTATCTTGGGACACACACACGCACATATATATATCTATATATATTATTACTTGTAGACTAATTATATATATATATATAGCTACCTATATACAAACACACACGTTTACATATATATATATATATATATCTTAATACACACACACACACAGATATATATATATATATAGATATATGTTTAAATACTTGGTAATATATATATCTACATACACACACACCCATCCATATATACAGTAGTGGTAAATTATCTATCTACATATATACACACACATCCATATATAAACTAGTGGTGAATTATATCTCTACATATACACACACACATCCATATATCAACTAGTAGTGATTTATATATCTATATATACACACACACATCCACATATATATACTAGTGGTGATCTATATATCTACATGTACACACACATATCCATATATCAACTAGTGGTGTTTTATATATCTACATATACACCTACATATCCACATACATATATATATATATACAAGGTAGTTAATATAGTGGTATGTATATATTAATATCCATATAGAATGTATGGTTTATATATTTATTTTGTTATAATATTAGACATTTATTCTCTTCCTCCTCTATAAATAGATCACAACCACAACCCTATTTTCATCCCACAAATCCCGCCTAAAAATACACCCCCACATTCATTCTACTCTCAACACCCAAAACACTTCCTATTTATAGCCTATCTTCCCCCCACATATATATATATATATATATATATACAAACCCTTCTATTTTCATCCATATATACCTATTAGCTTTCCATATAGCCCTTTATATACCCTCTTTTTCTCTAAAAACATTTGAAAAGGTAGAATTACTACCTTTCACATAAGTAGTTTAGGTAACACAATCCTAGATTATTTTCATAAACAACAAGGCTTTAACTTGGATTTACCAAATAATGGTAAAAATACCAGGTAATTGCCTATGTTCACATTTTAAGATTTCATGCCTCAAATTGTTCGCTATGCATGATAATATCATGATAATTGTTTTCATGCTATTATGCTTTCATAAAAGAACATGTATCAACATGATGTGTTTATTTATGCTCTTTATGATCTATGTGTTATGAGAAAATTATTTCTCAATTATGTGTTGAGCCCGAAATATTTTGGAGTGAATGTGGCAGAATTTCACCGGGACATTCTATCGGAGATGCTGGTATTAAGTGTTCCAGCCCTCCATCTCCTAATCCCTCCTCATGTGGACGGAGTGTTCCATGTGAGAGTGGGTCGTAGGCTTAGGCATATACCCAGGTTATGACCACTGGTGTGACTCGGTTGGGATTGGTGGAATCACGGAGTAACACAGTTGGATTATTGATTATTTGATCATGGTGGGAGTTATAAGGCATTACGTCTCTATATGTGATGAACAAGGAGTATTATGTGATTTTTAAATGTTTATGTGCAATTTCACACACTTGCACCTTATGTGATTGAGTAATAATTCTACTCAACGTGTTTGTTGACCTTGTTTCACATGCTCATTTTAGATCAACCTGAACTGGGTCGTCAGGAGATCGGAACTGAGGAGTACTATGAAGATTTTACTTAGACTTGATAGGGATTAATTATGATGTAACATGAAAGTCGTCATATGTTGTACTAAACATATTATTTATGAACCTTAATGTAGTATTGTATATTTTTCGGGTATTTTGCGGGTCGTCACACTTACCATAAGTATACTGATCATAATTAATATTAACTTTGCCTTTTCTAAGAGTTTTTCTAACTCTTTCAGTGAATAACCATGTTAATCCATCAATAAATTTGGATTTCCAATTAGCACTATTTGACTATAGAAGTTACATAACTCTACTCAAGAAAGTATCTTTATACCATCTGAATGACGTGAGAGTATTGTATCTCAAGTTTTGGAGCAATGTTCTGATATTTTCACTATTATATAACCATCTTCTCATGAAATGTTCAATAATATTAACAATGAATGTAAAAACAACATTTTCAACCTAAATATGATTTTCATCTTTTATGGTACTCAATATTTGATCCTTATTAGCCTTGGTAAGATAATTATCCCACCATTATTTTAATTGGCCAGTAAAGCCTGGTATTATCATATTAGCAATAGCTTTATCATTATTGCCATTGTTCTTACATATAGTACTATACATAAGCATTCTAAGTACAACATTATAAATATGTCTTTTAGTAAAACCATCTATACTCCATTCATAGATGCATTTTCCGCTACAAGAATTGTTCGAAATATATTCCTATTCTTCAAAAAAAAAAAATCCTATGGAGTAGGCCTAGGATAATAGAACATCCTTTGAGTAGGCTTATCAGCATATTTTGTTAATATATTTATCTCTTCATTAACAATTTCTTTGATAATTGTTATTATCAATCATTTCATTTCCAAACTCTTCATTAAGAGTACTGATTTTCAAATTCTTGAACTTCTCATCAAGAATCTTTTCTAATCCTATCATAGATTTCAATATAAAGTCCTTAACTTCAGGAGGAGGTTGAATACTGGGAGTAACTATTATATCCTATTCATTATTCTTTTGAACAATTAAAAAAAGTCCTCAATTGGTTTATAGAAGAAGTTAATCCCTCAACTCTATTATGAAGAGAATTAGTTTGTTCACCTCAAACAATCAAATGCATATATGTATAATTTTGTTGTTCTAGCAAATTATTAATGTGGTCAGTAGTAACTAGTAAGTATTATTTTCAAATAGTTTTTGAAAAGCAGAGTTAATACGTTACTTCTGTTTCATTTTCAATTTGATAAGATTGTTGTGGAGGGCACACCACCTTTAAAATTCTTCCATTGGAAAGTTTATAGTCTCTTTCCATGACAAAAATATAATTATCAATACAATTGGTTATAAACCAAGGAACAAAAGGTATAAGCTGATTTTTTTTTTTCTGAAAGATATTTATAAAAATTTTCTTCGAAAATTTTTCTGTCTTTCTTAGTAAAATTTTCAAATAATCATTTTTTAAATGGTTCCCATCTGGGAAGATTAAACTCTTGTTGAATTTTCTTTCTTGCCAAGGATCCTAGACTAAATTCTATTCTTGGTTTTAAATCCATTAAATAGAAAAATTCATTTCAGATTCGGCTCTATCCACTTCTTCAGTACTATAAACTCCCTTAACAATATTATCTTGGCAAATTCTTAACTCTTCAACCTTAGTAGGTCGAAATTGAACACTAAAAGATGGTATATTAGTTTCTCTTATTTGAGAAGTAGAACCTCTAGAAGGAGACTTGACTGCATAGTCAAGGGGAGAAATATGATAATATGAGGGTCGTGTTCCAGAAAACTGAGATTTAGTTCTAGATCCAATAAGTTTTCTTGTTTGTTAAAATTGTATTTGAACAGTTCCTTCTAGGGTTTGTATAATATTAGGGGGGTTATTTTGTATGACGACCCCGAAATCCCTTTATTATTATTATTATTATTATTAGATTAATACTATCATTATTGGCTACATACATGCATATATTTTTAATTGCAACGTATAAGGTACATTACATAAGGGTACATCAACAAAAGAGAGTCTCGACTTGCTAGTTTACTATTGATACATAGCAAAAGCAAAAACCCAAAACAGGTACGCAGCGGAAAATCCTACATCCTTCTTCCTAATAAAATGCTTCAAAAGGTTCCTCCTCCTCACCATCATAAAAGCTATCTTCGGAAGCATCTAAAATATAATATAACATGGAATCAACATATGTTGAGTAGAAACACTTCTTTATACACATAAGGTGCTCGGGTGTCAAATGCACATTAGTTACACATAGCACATATATAATTTCACACTTTCTACCTTTCGTCACCTGACAGTGACCCTTATAACTACCCGGGCCGAAATAACAACCAGCACATTTCTCCCGCCAGCCTTATCCTCCAATGGTCGTATCCCGGGCATACGCCTTAGTATTGTTCTACGACCCTCTCTCTTGAGTAGATCCCTCCATCTACCCAAGGGAGGGATTAGGAGATGGAAGGGTGGTGAACTCTCCCGGCTACTCAATAGTATGTCCCGGTGGAACACCCCCCAGACCATTCCAGCACATATGGGCCCATTCACATAATTGCAATTTGTTCAAATATGCACATAATCATAGTTTAGCAAAGTAAGCTCCACACTTATAAATGAAAGCTTTATGTTTGCTTATTAAGCATATGTAAATAGATAGTAGCAAAATATGTAAATAGATAAAATATAAATATAAATATATAAACATAACTAGTATAAATATATAAATATAAAGACTAAAATATAACTAGTATAAATATACTTAAATATATATATAGATTAAAAGATAACTAATATAAATATATAAAATATATAAAATGTGATATAGATAAGTTTACATATATAAAGATGATAGAAAAATATATAAACTATATAAAGTGTGATATAGATATAAGATGATTGAAATTATCTACATATGTATATAAACCAATAAAATGAATATAATTATATATATACTTATACGTACCATATATATATATATATAGATTAAAGTAGTCTTACTAAGTATTACTAAGTATATAATTAGTCTATAATAAGTAGACATATATATATACGTACATAACTATATATATATATACCTAATCTCTAATAAATTAGTTAAATGAATAGATAACAATACTTTAAATATTTACATATATATACGTACATAGATATATATATATATATACAGGTATATTTCTATAATCATCAAAGTAGGCATAAAACTATACAATAAAGTATAATAAATAGATATGTGGAGCTTTCTTCACAAATACTTTCAAGACAACATAGGATATTCTCCTACTAGCTCAATTAAAGAATCATGGTCTCATACTACTTCATATAAAGCATAGAACTCACATAATAATTCAAATAAAACATAAGAATGCCATATTATTGTAAGAAGGCACAATAATCACATAATTTTCCAAGAAAGCATAGTAAGCACATAGAACTCCAAATAAGCATACTAATCACATAAGATCTTCAAGATCATGCTCATAATACTATCCATCCTTCAACTTCCTCCCAACAAGAGTTAAACATGATAAAATGAACTATAAAGTAACATGAAGCTAGCAACATAACTAAATCCCTCAACTTGGAGGTATGTTTGGCAAAAGCTCTCACTCTAGGCCATTCAAGCTTGTTCTTTTACATTGCTTGGGCACAAGAGTATGGAAGCTTGCCTAATCTCCTCAAGAAGAAGAAGAAAAACCCTCTACTTAAGGAATAAAGAAGAGTTCCTACCTTTGTTCTTCAAAGTGTGTAGTAATTTGGAGGAAGTGAAGTGTTTGGAGGAAAAAATGAAAGAGAGTGTAAGAGCAAGAGAGAGTGCACGGTTTTGGGCTGGAAAAATGGCTGAAAAATGAGGATTTTGGTATATATGGTCTTGTGTAATTATCTTCCATGTATTAGACACAAATATCCAATTATTAAATTCAACTAAATACCTATTCCATACATTATACATGGCTATATATGCTTACACCTATTCTTACTAAATACCATGTATATATATGTGGGTATGTGTGTGTGTGTATATGTAGCCATGTACATCACCACTAATATATAGTAATTTATGTATATGAGGTTCAAGAGTATGTATTAGTAAAGATATTTTGATAAAATATAAAATAAATCAACTAAAATCAAACAAAAATATATATATTCTGAAACTCTTATTTATTAAGTATTTTATTGCTTATTTCTCAGCAAAAAAACGAAAATTGGGGTTGGAGAGGTGAAAAGACCAAAATACCCCTTGTTTTGCCCATTTTTCGAAAATTGCCCAAAAATAGAAATAAAATTGTAAAAATTCGAAAATTAATTTTTGTAAGTCAAATAAAACCTAGAATATTTATTTGTATTATTATTTTAATTTTTTGATAATAATTAAGCATTTTCAAAATTAGATTTCAAATTAATAACTTAAATACGATGTTTTCCGAAAATTACTAAAAATGCTTGGAAAAATAGGTAAAAGTTGAAAATAATCTATTAAAAATTTCTGGAAGTTTAGAAGGATCAAATGCATAAAAGTTTAAAAATATTTGGAATTTATAATATTTTATAAATATTTAGGTAGTAAAATGCTCACTAGTTCACAAATAAAATCATATTTGAAAAAATAATCTCTAGAAATCAATAACTCACAAAATAATCCTATAAATTTGTATAATATAAAATATGTAAATAAAGGATTTACCGGGTCGTTACATCCTCCCCTCCTTAGAAAATTTCGTCCTCGAAATTGAGTCGACGCCTAATCGAACAACTGTGGGTATTTCTCTTGCATCTCTTCTAGTCGTTCCCACGTACTTTCTTCAATCCCATGATCCTTCCATAGAACACGAACTAATTTTATGGTTTTGTTTCTCAAGGTGTGTTCTTGGAAGTCTAGAATTCTCGTTGGTTCTTCAACATAGGTCAGGTCTGGACTATTGTCGAGGGACTCATAGTCAACAACATGAGAGGGATCACGATGGTATTTCTTAAGCATAGACACATGAAATACGTCATGTACTTCTGCCAAAGCTGGGGGTAAGGCTAATCGGTAGGCAACTTTCCCCACTCTCGCAAGTATCTCGAAGGGTCCAATATAGCGTGGGTTAAGCTTGCCCTTTCTCCCAAATCTCAAAACACCTTTTCTTGGCGAGACTTTTAAGAATACGAAGTCACCTACTTCAAACTCCAAGCCTTTTCGTCGTCGGTCAGCATAACTCTTCTGACGACGTTTGTGCTGTCTCCATCATTTTCTTTATCATCTTGATGGTTTCTGTTGTCTCACGAATCAAATCTGGGCCTATTAGCTTACTTTCACCCACTTCACTCCAACAAACTGGGGATCTACACTTTCTTCCATAAAGAGCCTTAAACGGGGCCACGCCTATCGTGGCTTGGTAACTGTTGTTATAGGCGAACTCTGTGAGGGGCAAGTGTCGATCCCAATTCCCACCAAAATCTAAGGTACACGCTCTAAGCATGTCTTCAAGAATCTGGATAACTCTTTCAGTCTATCCATCTGTTTGTGGGTGATAAGCCGTACTAAAATTCAACTTAGTCTCCAAAGCCTTCTGCAATCCTTGCCAAAATTTTGAGACAAACCGAGGGTCTCGGTCAGATACTATACTTACTGGGACACCGTGTAAGCGAACAATCTCATTTTTATAGATTTCTGCCATCTTATCTAGTGAATAGGTCTTAGCAAATGCAATAAAATGGGAGCTTTTGTGAGTCTGTCCACAACCACCCATAGTACATCGTGACCTCTTTGTGTTCGTGGTAGTCCCATAACGAATCCATCGTAATGTGTTCCCATTTCCACTCAGGGATTGGAAGAGGTTGCAATAACCCAAAGGGCTTCTGGTGGCTTGCTTTAACTTGTTGACAAGTTAAGCACTTTGCCACAAACTCTGCTATCTGCCTTTTCATTTTGGGCCACCAGTACTGTCGTCTCACATCTTGATACATCTTGTTTGTCCCTGGATGTATTGTGTACTTGGTGTTATGGCATTCCTCTAATATCTCCCTTTTCAGTTGCTCACTGTTTGGAACACATATTCGATTTCGAAATCTCAAGATTCCATCATTTGGCAAGGCGAACTCCTTTTCTTGGCCGAGGTTACCCTCTCTTTAACCCTTCGGAGTTCGTCGTCCATTTCTTGTGCTTCTTTAATTCGCTGAAGTATCACGGGCTGAGCATGTAGTTGTGAAAACACAACTCCAAACTCCCGTTCTTTAGGTTTCCAACTTGAGATGTCTTCTAGCAATTTCCATTCTCGTGTCATTAAGCAGGCTAGACTGGCCTTCCTACTTAAAGCATCAGCTACGACATTCGCTTTACCCGGATGGTATAGAATGTCGCAATTAAAATCAGCTAGCAATTCTAACCATCTTCGTTGTCTCATATTCAACTCTTTTTGAGAGAATAAATACTTGAGACTTTTGTGGTCAGTAAATACTTCAAACGAAGTACCAAAAAGGTAATGTCTCCACTTCTTAAGAGCAAAGACAATGGCTGCCAGCTCTAGATCATGCGTTGGGTAGTTTTCTTCATAAGGTTTTAACTTCCTCGAAGCGTAAGCTACTACCCTTTTATTCTGCATAAGTACATAGCCTAGTCCTTCTTTGGACGCATCTGTGTAGACTACAAACCCTTTATTCCCCTGTGGCAGAGTTAATACAGGGGCGGTGACCAATCGATCCTTCAATTCTTGAAAGCTAGTTTCACAATGGTTATCCCAAATGAACCGCACTTTGGCTTGCGTTAGTCTGGTCAAGGGGCGAGCAATCTTGGAGAAATCCTTGATAAATCTCCGATAATACCCAGCCAAACCCAGAAAACTTCGCACCTCCGTGACAGTCATTGGTTGCTTCCATTCCACTATGGCTTTCACTTTTCCTGGATCAACTGCAATCCCATCCTTCGACACTATGTGTCCAAAAAGGCTACCTGTGTCAGCCAAAATTCACACTTGCTGAATTTGGCATACAATTTCTCTTCCCTCAGCGTCTGAAGTACTATCCTCAAGTGCCTTTCGTGCTCTTCTTCCGACTCAGAGTAGACCAGTATGTCATCTATAAAGACAAATACAAATTGGTCTAGGTATGGTCGGAATATCCGGTTCATCAAGTCCATGAACGTTGTCGGGGCATTCGTTACACCGAATGGCATCACCAGAAACTCGTAGTGACCGTACCGAGTATTAAGGGCAGTCTTAGGGATATCTTCCTCTTGAATTCGTACTTGATGATATCTGATTTTCAAATCCAGTTTCGAATAAACTGAAGCTCCTTGAAGCTGATCAAATAGCTCATCAATGTTCGGTAGAGGGTACTTATTCTTGATGGTAACTTGGTTAGAGCGGACGATAGTCGATACATAACCTCCAAGTTCCATCTTTCTTCTTGACAAATAGTACCGGAGCTCCCCATGGTGATGTGCTCGGGTGGATAAACCCTTTATCGAGTAATTCTTGTAGTTGGGTCTAAGCTCATTTAACTCAGCAGGGGCCATCCTATAAGGAGTTTAGAGATCTGAGCTGTTCCAGGTAACAACTCGATTACAAACTCAATCTCCCGATGTGGAGGTGAGTCTTTCAAATCATCAGGGAAAACATCGGGGTACTCATTTACTATGGGCACCTCTTGAAGCATCTTCTTATCTTCCGACTTATTCATGATATGGGCTAAGAACGCATAATTGCCCTTCTGTAGCAGTCGATTGGCTTGTAGAGAAGAGATAATGGGTAATGCGGGTGTGGTTTGTTCCCTACGATTTCAATGATAGATTGATTCGGGAAACAGAGCCGCACAACTTTGTGATGACAGTCTACTTGAGCGTAGTGTGTTGCTAGCCATCCATACCCAAAATAACATCAAAGTCATGAATGGGTAGTAATACTAGGTCAGCAGTCATCTTTTGGCCACCAATTTCTAGTGCACAATCTCGATAAACTAAGTCCGTCTTCCATTTAGTTCCAAGGGGTGTTGTGATTTCTAATTCGTAAGGTAAGGCCTCAGGTTGCACTTGTAAGCTAGTAAAGAAAGTAGTCGATATATATGAATGCGTAGAACCAGGATCCATTAACACTTTAGCAAAATAACGGTCAATGAGAAGCGTACCTTCCACGACCGCCGAATTCTCGACCTCGGCCTGGTTCATAGCAAAGACCTTCCCTTGAATTCGTGGATTCTCCACTTGCTTCCCATTGCCCTTTGTATTCTTTCCAGTATTCGGGGTTGGCAACTGGTTTGGACTGAGGGCAATTCAATACAAAATGCCCACGACCTCCACAAGCTTCCAAATCTTTCTTTTCTTAAGTTCAACAAAGTACATAGACTCTACCTTTCCCAATTCTCAAGGTCCTTATCTCAGTACTAATTTTACCAAAAGATACGTTTCGCAAACATATAATTCACCTTATATAAAATCCATTAGATGCACTAGAGGTTTTAGCAACTTCACATATACTCGTGGTGACTCTTGAGTTGGTTCCTATAGGTTCAAGAGGTAGATTTTACACACGTCGAACTTAGTCACTAATTTCACAAGTATTTACAACTATTACCCAAAAAAATTCGCCTTATACTCAAATTAGTCAAGTATTTGCCATTTAGGGGAGCAAAGTATGCACTGGTCGGCCGCCGCCCAGCCACACCCGCCACCCTGCATGTCAAACACATCTCAAGGAAATTCATTCCTACTTACCTATTCCGGATCAAGCCTATCTCCTTTCAATTCCAAAATCTTACGCCGAGATCCTTACCCAGCATAGCTTAGGCGTAAACCCAAGCTCTGATACCACCTATGACGACCCCGAAATCCCTTTATTATTATA